>PVHX01011396.1:0-64653 GCA_004024805.1 Geosciurus inauris | reverse complement strand
TTCATCATCTCTAGCTATTAGAGAAATGCAAATCAAAACTACGCTCAGATATCATCTCACACCAGTCAGAATGGCAGCTATCCAAAATACCAGCAACAATAAGTGCTGGTGAGGATGTGGTGAAAAAGGTACACTCAAACATTGCTGGTGGGACTGCAAATTGGTGCAACCAATCTGGAAAGCAGTTTGGAGATTTCTTTAAAAACTTGGAATGGAACCACCATTCAATCCAGCTATCCCACTCCTCAGCCTATACCCCAAAGATTTTTAAAAAGCACATTACAATAAAGCAGTTACCTCAATGTTTATAGCAGCACAATTCACAATTGCAAAACTATGGAAGAAACCCAGATGCCCTTTAATAAATGAATGGATAAAGAAACTGTGGTACATATACACAATGGAATATTATTCAGCAACAAAAGAAAATAGAATTATGGCATTTACAGGCAAATGGATGGAACTGGAGAACATTATGCTTAGTGAAGTAAGCCAATCCCAAAAAACCAAATGCCGAATGTTCTCTCTGATTAGTGGATGAGGATACATAAGGGAGATGGGAATGGGAAACATAGCAGAAATGCAGGAGCTCTGGATGTGGCAGGGGGGAGGTGGGAGGATAGAAAGGGAAAAGGGTATAGTAATGATGGTTGATTGAGAGGGTCATTACTGCCCCTGGTGCAGGTATGAAGACACAAATAATGTGACTGTATCTGATTTGAAACCAGAGAAATGGAAAAACTGAGCTCTGTATATGTACTATGACTTGAAACGCATTTAAATAAAATAATTAAATTTTAAAAAAATCCAAACAACTCAATAAATATAAGGAAATGTTTGTGCAGATGTTTCTTCAAAGATATATTGAAGGCAAATAATCACATGAAAAGATAACCAATGGTATTAAGCATGAGAGAAATGTAAATTACTAAAATGTCATTTTATAATGATATTTATATATAATTTATATAATTAATATTTTAATAATTTACATTTTAATAATTTTACAAATTATGAAAATAATAATCAGATACTTCATGTTACTATTATTAAAATTAACTGACATGCCAAGTTTTGATGAGGGTAGAAAAACTGAAATTCTTCTACACTGTTCATAGAAATGTAAAATCATACATATACTTTTCCAACCTAGTGCACATGTTTCTTGAAAATTTTAACATGCATCTGCCATATGATCCATTCAACATACTCCATTTATTTACCCAAAGAAAAAATGAAAGCATATATCCATATAGGACATGACTCAGCAACAAAAATAATGAACTATTGATACACCTGCAACATGGATGAATACCAAAGCAATCCGGAAGTGAAAGATGTTACCACCACCACCACTCCTTCAAAAAAAGAGTAGGTGTATGATTCCATTTACACAAAACTCTAGAAAATGAAAAAGAATCCACAGTGACATTAAGAACGTTAGTAGTTGCCTGAAGATGTGCAGAGAGCAAGGAAGGGTTGGAGGAATTACAAGGGGGCATTCTAAACAACAGAAGAAGGAAGGGCAAATTGGGAGTGGTCCAAGTGGGCTGAAGCATTTAAAATACCTTCCAGGAAATTGCAACAAGTATTTCCACTACATGTTGTTTGAATGTGTCCCCCTTGAAGTCAGAGTTGCTAATGGGACTGCAGTTAAGAGGTGCAGCCTCTAAGAGGATGATTGAGCCACAAGGGTTGCTCTTTCATTAATGGGATTAGGTTATTTTAAAAGAGGCTTCAGATTGCATACGGATAGTTTGCCATTTTGCCTTCTGCTGTGTAAGGACACACAAGAGAGAAGAAGCCTCTCACCAAACCAAATGCCAGTGACTTGATCTTGGACCTCCCAGACCCTAAAACTGTGAGAAATGAATTTATGTTCCTTATAATTTATTGTATCAATAATTTCCATGTATAAACATTGATAAAATTCCAAACTGAGTTTCACAGAATTTACTGTTTAAAAAACCCAATGGATGAACAGATTTGTAAATACTTATTTCCTGAATACACTTTTCTATTATTTTTAATATTTTTACTTTGAAATAATTTAAAATTTATAGAAAAGTTATAAGAATAATACAAAGAATTCCATGGGTGATTTCACCTAGAGATCCCATTTAATTTCATTAACTTTACCAATAATGCCCTTCAGAGTGGCAGTTAGAGCCATACTTTGCACTTGTCATGCATCCTCAGTCTGAGGCCTCTCTTAACCTTCACCACCTTAAAATTTTTAAAGATGTTAGGAAACTGCTTTGTAGAATTTCCCCATTAGATTCATTAGATATTTTCTAATTATTCAATTGGCATCATATGTGATAGGCAGGAATATTGTAATGCTATGTTTTTTTTATTGCATCCAGTGAAGGGCCCACAATATTGGTTTGTCCCATCACCTGAGCAAAGTGGCATCTACCAGGTTTCTTTTCTATAAGGTTATTTTTTCCCTTTGTAATCAACAAGTATTATGTGGGAAGATACTTAGAGAGTATGTAACATCTTCTTGTTCATCCTACCTTCTTTCACTCACTGGTTTTAGCATCAATATTTCTTACCTGAAATTATCAACCAGATGGTTTCCAAGAAATGATTCTCTAATTCCATTATCCCTCTACTTTTATTAGCAGGCATTTTACTATAAGGTAAAATTTTCTCTTCTCTCCAGGAATTGAACACATTCTGCATTCCATTACAATACAGTAAAAGAAAAAACTCTTGCTGGGCACTGTGGCACAGGTCTGTAATCCCAGTAGCTCAGAAGGCTGAGGCAGAAGGATCAAGAGTTCAAAGCCAGCCTCAGCAAAAGCAATGTGCTAAGCAGCTCAGTGAGACTCTGTCTCTAAATAAAATACAAAATAGGGCTGGGGATGTGGCTCAGTGGTCAAGTGCCTCTAAGTTCAATTTCTGGTGAAAAGAAAAGAAGAAAAGAAAAGAAAATAGAAGAGAAGGGAAGAGAAAGAAGAGAAGAGAAGAGAAGAATTCTTATTCAGAAGGCAGCCTATTACTATAATTCTTTATTTTGATCCTCAAGTTGTCTCAGGGTTAAGGAGCCTCTTCAAGTTGGCTTCTGAGTTCATTTGTCATATCCCAATCATTTTTTGAATACTTCTTTACTTCCTGACATAAGATATTCCAGGTTCATTCATCTTGCATTTCTCAGCCCCATTGGTTCTACTAGTGGAGAACGCTATTTAGAAGCCAAAATCTTGGAACTAGATGTGCTCATTACTATTAAAGTGTTACTATTCCCATTGTCAGGAGAGACAGAGTAGAGAAATAAATGCAGATGCAAGCACTTTGGTGAATGTTAATATCTACAAATATAGTTCTATTATATCTACACCTACTTACATTGTTGAAAGGCATTAGAGCACACCAATAACTCCAATTTCAATCCAGTACAAATTTCATCCTATCTTTTCCCCTTTTAATCTTTGTGACTTCTATCACCAGTGCTGACTTATATGATTTTCAACATTTTTACTTATTTTTTTAATGCCCTGGCCCCACTTCATTTATAACAAGTTTCCTGACCCTGCCAGGCCACTGCCCCACTCTGCCCCCTCTTTAATCTTATCCTGACACTCTCAGGCTGTTCTCTTTGCATGGCTCTGCCTAATGGCTCATTAATTTAATTCATTAATTTAATTAAGGAAAGAAAGGAGGAAGCCTCATATTTCCATTGATCACATTCTTTTAGAAAAGACTCACAAACAATTTTTTTCAGATACATTAATGCCACTTTTGGTATGCTTCTCTTTTATTATTTTAAAAGTTAGAGTGATTTGTTTATTGTATTAAATTTTAGTTGTTTTATTTCTTTGTAAACTGTTCAGAAATAAAATATATCATGGCAGAAACTAAAGATAATTTATTTTTAAGATTCTTTTGAAGTAAATGAATAATAATGTTTAAGTGAAATTTTTTAAGAACAGCTTTGTCCGCTGCTCCTCTAAATGCTCTGGGATTATAAAATGACTACAAATTTAGATAGAGGAAAAGTCTTTACAACTTCAAGCACTGGGAAAGATACCCTGACAGAGATTTTGCCAAAATCATTTACAAGTCATTAAGTCAAACACATTATAAGTTCCAAGCATATATTTTACCATTTCTCCCATAAAAGCATTTTCCTGTTTTTTTATTAAAATGACATTTTAATTGTTTAAAGGCAAAGCATTTATTAAATATTAAAATATCTTCTTTTCCAGAGTACAGTGGGATAGTTTCACCTTTAGCCCTAGTGCACCTAGTATCCTTCTCATCTTCATCACCACTGCCCTCCCTACTACAGCCATAAAGCTGACCAAAATCAATGCAGTATTTGTTTTCAGGCATTAAACAACAGCCAGCCAAGGACTGTGATCTCTATGAGAACTGTAGTCATCTCCATGTATGCCACAAGCTCCCTCATGAAGGAGGGCGTTTTTCAGACTGTTATTCAGGGAAGTGAACAAAGGAAAGTAATGGGCTTGGGAAAGAGGGAAGCAGAATAGAATTTGGGGTTCCAACATGCTAGGTACCAGACAAGAGTGAGCTGCGCAGCAGCCAAGTGTATACGGATGCAGGCTGAGTGATACCCCAGAGTCCTCCTCCTGACATGCGCACCAGTCAGTTCACGCGAAGTTAGCCCATGTGAACTCTGAACTAACAAAGATGATGACAGAGGCTGGGACTGTACCTCAGTGGTAGAGCACTTGCCTTGCATGCGTGAGGCACTGGGTTCGGTCCTCAGCACCACATAAAAATAAATAAAGATACCATGTCCATCTACAACTAAAAAAATATTTTTTAAAAAAAGATGATGACAGAACCATCCTGTGTGCAGACTACTCTTGGAGAAATGTGGAGGGTTTGGCTTACCACATCTTCAACATAAAGAGACTTTAAAATTCTATGAGTTTTCTGAAGACTCCAATTATTCTGCTTTTTAATAGTTTAGAATTTCATATTCTTGTGAGTGTGATCAATCCTGAACCAAGACATATGACCTCCCTGCACACCCGTCAAACCATAACCTTGAAGTAATTAGTGTATTTATCCAAGGGGAGTGGGAGAAACTAAAATTGTATACCACTTTATGTCAAAGTGAGGCATTGTGATGCTCCAAATCATATGATCTCTCAGAAACTAAGTCAAAGTGCTTACAATACAGATAAAACAAACTACTTTAATCAACTAAGTAGCTATATGCCAGATAATTATTCAACTTCAGAATTTCTAACTGACCGCTTCTTTGACTACTAACTGGCCAGCCTCAGGTTTTGAGACAAGTTTTATGCACTATGCATCTTGCTCGTGTATGTTACAAAAATACTATATTTTGGTGGGACCCAAAATATATGGGCAGTTTTACAACTGCCTGTTGCCTAAGGAAACAAAGTAAGTAGGACTATAGTTCTATCCTATTTCAGTAACATCAAGCATTCCTTATAGACTTATGATCAAGGTGTTCCCTGCTTGCCTCCCCAAATAAGCCACTAAGAACAGTGAAATTATTATACTTTACAAAAAATTTTACAAAAAATTTTTTGTAAAGTATAATAATTTCAAAGAGTTTGTGGAATGCAAGTTATTTTCACCTTGCATCTTTTTATTTAATTAAAGTATCATTAATGAGCACTCTTAATTATTTTTAGGCTTGGTTTTTAATGCCTCAAAATATCTTTGATGGGGGAGTCATGAACTAAAGTAAAATTTCTTACATGTATGAGTTTGCCAGGATGAACCCAACTACTCTGTATAACTATAAAGCTCTAATAAAAAATTATACCAGAGGCTGGGATTGTAGCTCAGTGGTAGAGTTCTCGCTTCACATTTGTGAGGCACTGGGTTCAATCCTCAGCACCACATAAAATAAAATAAAGATATTGTGTCCATCTACAACCAAAAAAATTTTTTTAAAAATTATACTAAAAAAACTTTGATCACATCTAAATGAGTATATATTTATGCTTCTAAATTGCTTAGAAACAAAATTAATTTCAATTCAAGTCATTTTTGGAACACCATATTGCATTCAACACTATTACAAGCATCTCAAATGATAAGACATTAGAAACAAACTAAGAAACTAAGTAACCAAACTAAGCCAATAAGCTTTGGAAGTTAAAAATATTTAAAGGTATTTTAAATACAGTATGTAGGTTATCTTCGTTATTGTTTTAAATAGTCTTCATACGTTCTCTTTAAAGTGTCTCACTCCAAAAATTTTTCTTAAAACATTTCTAAGTTACAAAATCCACAAGGGGACATGCTGTAAGATACTGCATATTTTCAAAACCACGAAGGAAGTCTGTGTCACCAACTTCAGTACCTCAATACCACAAATCACAACAAAGCACAGGTAATAAAAGTAAGAAGTACCTAATTAAATTTGTGACTGGCCAAAAGAGATTTTTAGCTTCTGTCATTATTTCTTAAAATGTGACTCAGGAATTAAAATTGCAACAATCATTTGTGCTGCTTCTTAAACTCAGATTCCTGGGAACCTCCTTTGACCTCCCGAATCAGTTATGGTAACCAATGGCTGAGGTCTTTGGAATTTTGATGGTAGTGTTAGATCAACAATGTTCCTTTCATGGGTGGTATCCCTTCACCAGTTTTCTAGCATGAAGGAAAATAGGCTACAAGTTAGTGAGAGGTCCAAATTTTGCAAAGTATGTTTAATTCTACTCTCAAAACCAAGCCCTGTCATGATCAAAACTGTTGCCTGAGGATCTATGTCCCAACCTGCTTTTAGTAGAAGTTGTACAGTTTTCCCTTCAATTATATAAAGTACACATTGACCCTTAAAAATTAACTATTCATCACTGCAATCCATGCTAATGGGTTCCAAGCTTATATAATATGTATTCAATAAAATACAAAGCATATTTTTATTTTTTGGTGAGGAGATCTAAAGCTTTTATGAGACAATGTTGATAACACTTAAAACCATTCAGTGCAGAATTAGCTGGTAAGCATTAAAAAGAGGGAGCACTGGATAAATATCAAGTTGGGCTTATTTCCTAATTATGTAGAAAGGTTACATATATTCCAAACTCTATTTTTTAATTTGGAAAGAATCTTGGGAATTTCAAAATAAGTTAAATGAGAACAGTATCTATTAAAAACAATTCACTTATTTTTCCCTTGCTAATTGTGTTTTAATTCTAGGAAAGTAGTCGGCAAATAGAGACTCTAAATGTATTTATGATTCTTTTGACTCAATTAATATACTATTGCAAAGGGTTATTATGCTTGTGCTTTTTCTACCTTTTTTGTTGTTGCTATACAGGATTTATGGACTGTCAATAATCACTACACTAAAGACAAAAAAATTCTATTAGTTTCAATAGTCTATTTTGTTACCACTTTTAACAGAAAGACTTCCTTTGCTAAGGCTTGTGTCAGAAACAAAAATTAACACAATTCTAGGGCTTGGTGACCCCTTTCAGAAAGCTTCAGTTGAAACAATGATCATACCTTTGGAGACACTACATTAACTTAAAGTTAGGAGGGAAACTTTGGAGATCTTGCAAACCTTGGTTATTTAAAATCAATCCTCAAAATAAATAAATAAAATAAAATGAATCCTCCTCAGGGAAAAGCCCTATTTGACCACACCTATACCCTTCTCTCCCCTTTTTGTGCGCAGGCACTCATCCCTCGCCCCCCTCCCCAACCTTTTTAAAAAATTTTTTGTCTCTCTCTGCAGATCTCTTTCCTTTCTCTTCAGTCCTAGAGAAACTGCTCCATTCTCTCCTACCTCCAATGCACCACCCTCTTCCCCACCTGCAATTCTGCCTCGCTCGGTCACTGAGGATATATAACACACACATCCCCACCCCCGAACAGTTACAGCTGTTTCTGGGGGTGGGGGCCACCGGGGACACCCTGTCCCTCCTATGTGTCTCTCCACCCCGAATGCCCAGCTGGACAGTTGAACCAAGAGCAGGAACCGTTGGCGTTTCTCGCCACCGGCCTCAGCACCTGCCCACCTGCCCACCTGCCCCAGGAGCCCCAGCCCTGCCTAGCGCCCTGGCAACCAGTGGGACGCTGTACTGACGCCAGGTTTGTCTCTCTCGTCTACATTTTTTTTCTCGTCCTCCCGCTCTTTTTCCTCCCACTGTGTTTTTGTCATCCATTCTTTGATGGCAAAAGAAAACAGCTCAGAGCTATAGTTCCGTTTCCCATAAATACACGATTGCTTTTCCGAAACCTTTCTCCGCGTCTTTCTTCCCCTAACACAGGTAGACTGCAATGCAAAGGACTCTTCTTTCAGGCAGTGATCAATATCAGTCTCTCAGTTTGCCAGATTTACTCAACATACTGGCACCTACTGAAACCTATTCCTTGCCAGTTAAGCTTTCTTCCAGTTAACCATATTCCTTCCCGCGGTTAAGCACCTCCTCCACTTTTCGGGTTGCACTACCGCCCACATATTTAAAAAGAAAAAGAAAAATCCAACAGGCAAGATAGTGTGAATTCCAGGAAGAAAGTGTGCATGTGGAAGACAGTCTGAGTGTGTGCATCTGTGCATATCGCCTGTCTGAATTTGTCCGGGTCCAACACACGTGGCCACTAGGCGCAGGACAGTCAGTGAAATGGCTCAAAATTGCCCTGCCAGGCGGAGGCTGAGCGCTATGGAGCCTACCTGTCCGCGTCCAGGTAACTGGTGAAGTGCTCGCGGGGCTGCGTTCCAGGACACCTGGGCTGAGCAGAACTAGCCAGTGAAGTAAGGCTACAGGGAATCCTCTCCCGCGCGCGTTTGTTCTCCAACCCTCCTTCCTTTGGGGGTGTTCTGGTTGTTTTTACACCCCTTCCCCCAAAGACAGCGGGACTGTCCTCCACATTGCCTTACCTCAAACAGAGGACCGATCTTGTTCTTCTCTAGGTAAGCCTGGATACGGGTTTGCTGATGAGACGCCATGGAGACGCTGATGGGGCCGCGGAGAGAAGACCGCCCGACTGTGCGTCTCCGCGGGGGACAACGCTCCTTTGCCCCGAAATGGGGCCGGGACAAGAGCTCCGGAGCCTCGGCAACCCTGGCGCGGCTGGTGCCACCTTCGGCGCGGGCGTGGGCAGCAGCCCCGGGAGAGGCTAGGTTGTGGGGCGCTGAGTGCCGGCAACCCGGGCGCTGTACCGCCAACTCAGACAACTCCGAGGCGAGGGGAGAACTCATTCATCGGGTTCTCTTCCTCACGCCCACCCGCGCGGATCTCCGCAGCGCCGGCGCCGAAGGGAAATTCGAGGCAGAAGCTCGTCTCTCCTCTGGGCGGCAGCAGCAGGAATCAGGGGGCGGGAGGCGAGAGGCGGCGGTGCTGCTCCTCCCAGAGCCGCGCCGGGGGGCGCACGCGGCCGCAAAGGGGCGGCGAGCGGGAGTGTGCGTACGAGTGCGCGCGACTGTGTGCGCCACTCTCCCAGGTTACAGGAACAAACAGCCCGGGCTTCTCCCAGAAGCTGTGCTCGCCCTACCAGCCGCTCCCTAGCGACAGCGCCTTCTCAAAAAGCCAATGATGAAGGTGCTTCTTTCAAAGTGCACATAAATCTGGTCCTTGTTGGCTATTCCTTGGCAGCTACAATTGTAGTTCGAAAGGGGATTGTCCCCACTGTCCCTTTGGGCCTCTCCTGGGCACCTGTGCTCTGCCCACACTAACTCAAGGTCCTAAAAAGGCATAATTGTGAGCAGGTGCGTGGCTCGAAGAATTTGCCGCGAAAACGAAGTTACTGTCTTTAAAATACAAATACGAAAACAAAAACCTGGCTTTCCTGCAGCAAGTCAACCGGCGAATGCAAACTGAGAACCGGTTAAAAACTCCCAAATTGCGGACGCCCAAAGACTGGAAACAAAGCTGCTTTAGCATCTGACAGGGAAAAAGGATAAAAGCGAACCAGCCTTCTCTTCCAAATCTATATCTCTAGCTAAGTCTCAGACGCTACACTCTTCCACTTCAACAATGTTTTCTCTAGATACCGTGTCTCCTTAAATTTAGACAATACCTTTCTTATTATGCAGGGATTTCCGAGTTGAAGATGTACAAAAAACACAGGTTTCTTCACAGAGTTCTCTTTTCTGTGAAATGAAACACTGACACCCCAGTGATGGATTTTCCTGGTTCCTAACCATTATGATTATGTGCTGCCAAAATCAAAATACTTATATTAATAAATATGAATATTTAGAATAATGGGAATCATTTTCCCTAAAGCCAACTACATTGGTATAGATTTTTCTTCTATCTCCACTGTTCTGGATTTCTGTGACTCATAATTTCTTTATTGGTGGCCAAACTTTTCGTCTATATTTTAAGTAATAGGTGGCAACATGCAATAGCTAAGATTAGAATGGAATATTCCAGAAGATATTTTTAAATTCCATTTGATGATTCATTTATAAGAAATCTACCAGATGAACTCAGAGCTTAACCCATCACTGAAAACCTGAAATGGATATGATTTGAGATGAAGAAAATGTCCTAGCTGTTAATTTTACATAAACTTAGGTCATCTGTCCAGAAAGTTAATCAAATAGCAGTGAGGTTCCCAGGGTTGAAATGTGCTTTCCACTGTGGTTCAACGTATACTTTGATATTTTTTAATATTCTCAAGAAATGTTGAATATAGAGTGACTACCAACACTTGTTATAAGAATAACATGATTATTAATGACCATGAAGAATAACCATAGGAAAAATCATCTGTGACCCAACTTTAAAGTCAAGTAATTGATATAACTAGAAAATAAGCATGGCACCCTTCTGAAAGCAGAATCTTCCTCCTCTAGAAGGCATAAGGAGGAGCATTCTTTACAAATAATTAATATTACCAGATCTTCACCATGCTCAGAGAACAGTACAAAAGGTCTTGAATAAAACAGACAAAGCTTCAGCTGGTAAAATGCCTATGTATTAAAGAGAGAATCATAAAGATACACATACCCATTTATGTATATTAAAACATGAGTATCCCAAAATTACATATCTAAAATTTCTGAAATATTTTCAAAGACTTTCAAAGCCTACATCAAATGCCACCTCCTCCACAAAGCATTTTCCTGGTTCTTTACACTTATCCTCAAATCTGAGATCATTGCTATGGTAAGTATTTCTCCATGGCAGACAACATGTTAGAACTGAGAATTCAAAGGCAAAAGGCCTTGTTTTTCTCCTCAATTGCCCAGTCTTCTTGATACAATTGGCATATACACAAATAATGGAGGCATTGTGCTAATACAGTTATATAAAATATGCTGACTATACTGATAAAATAAGAGTTGTGCTTGTTGTCTTAAGGATTAATCAACAACCTAAGGACTCAGATGGGCAGTGAGATCCACTTGGGTAAAGCTATAACACAGGTTAGAACAAAGTCAGCCATCCTCCTCTAGACGACCAACCCAGAGAACAGAGAGCAGAAGAAAGAAGAGATGATGGTTAACAAGGAATCAGAACAACCAGAAAAACAAAGAGTAAGCAGAAGTTTGAATTTCATCCAGAGAAAATAATTGAGCTTCAAAAATCTTTTAAATCCTTTTTCACGGGGTAATTTGAGTTTTTCTAGATATGCCAAATTTATAAGGGATTAATCCTTGGGATGTGGGTGGTAAACAAGAGTGTGGGGCAGGTTCCTTCAGCTGAGGGACTTATAACTCACATCACAGAAGCAGATATTTTCTGCAAGGCTACCTTTGGGTCTTATTACCTAAATAAAATCAGTCTAGGAAAGATTATTCTTTTATAGAACTGCTGGAAAGAAAAAGTACACAGCAAGATCAAGATCATATGCTTTATCTCCTAATCAATAATCATTTGGTTGTACAATTTGATTGTACTTTTCATAAAGAACTTTTTGTGTTTGCTTGTTTGTTTGGTTTTTGTTTGTTTGGTTTGGTTTGGGGGTTGTTTGTTCGGTACCAGGGATTGAACCCAGGGGTGCTTAACCATTGAGCTACTTTCCCAGCCCTTTTGATATTTTATTTTGAGATGGAGTCTCACTAAATTGCTGTGGTTGGCTTTCAACTTGCAATCCTCCTGCCTCAGCCTTCTGAGCAGCTAGGTTTACAGTTCAAGAAAGTTTTGAAGGAAGAGTAAAATCTTTAAGATTTTTGTTTTTGTTTTTGTAAATTGAGGATGGCATTAAAAATACCATGTGCAAAAGTACAGAGATGCACAACAGGCTGATGGTGGAGGGGCAACAGGTATATATGGTGAAGGACCATCATATAAGGTTAAAAAACATAAACAGAATTCAGTTTATTGAAGGTTTTAAACAGCTTATTAAGAAATGACCTAACGGGCATGGTGGCGCATGCCTGTAATCCCAACGCTTTGGGAGGCTGAGACAGGAGAATGGCAAGTTCAAAGCCAGCCTCAGCAATCGCGAGGCACTAAGCAACTCAGTGAGACCCTGTCTCTACATAAAACACAAAATAGGGCTGGAGATGTGGCTCAGTGGTCCAGTACTCCCAAGTTCAATCCCCAGAACCAAAAAAAAAAAAGAAAGAGGGGCTGGGATTGTGGCTCAGTGGTAGAGCGCTTGCCTTGCATGCGTGAGGAACTGGGTTTGATACTCAGCACCACATAAAAACAAATAAGATATTGTGTCCATCTACAACTAAAAGAATTTTTTTTAAAAAAAAGAAGATAGAAAGAAAAAGAAATAACTTAGATCTCATGGGTGATGAGAAGGAACTAGTTAGGTTATAGAATCGTAACAAATGATGTTATCATTGTTAAGAATGGTAGTGTGGGGATGGGGAAAATGGGATGTATTCTACACATATTTAAAGACTAATCCATTGATCAATGTATAAAATGAGGCTGTAAGAGAAAATCAAAGATGATACCAATTTCTGAAATGAAGCTAAGAGATGATAATTATTTGCTGAAGTCACCTAATGTATAATTGGTTGTGGAAGGTTATAATTCAGGTTTTTCTAGCTCTAAAGTTGAAGTTATTTCCACTCTCTAAAACTTGAAGATCAGTCAAGAATTGAGTTTATAGATATTAGCATTCCTTTGTGGAAAGGGCCATGCCTCATGACCGGGCACGTAATAGGTACTCCATAAATGGCAGTTTAAATGAATTGATCTAGTCTTTGGGACTAACGCAATCCAGTTATGTTCTTTCAGGATAAACTTTATCTATGACTCATGGCATTTAAAGTCTGTTTTGTTTCATTTAGTTCATTGCATGCATGTTTTGGTCTCTCTTTTAAACTGCCAGCTCTCTAAAAATTATGAATTGTATCTCAATAATTTTCTTATACTTTACAGCATGTACTATACTTTATTTTCATATAGTCAGTTCTTCATAAACATATTTTTAATTAAGATTCCACTACCTTATGTTTTAATAATTTGTATCACTTAGTCTCACTAAGATTCACTGAAAAGTAGCCATGGTCTGGGATTAAATTTAACAACTTTTTTCTGCATTATAACTTGGTACCTTTATGCTCCTTTCCCCTTTTTTGGCTTGGGTACAGCATGAAAGGGCCATTTTTTTTTTTTAAGTGAGACTGTTCTGACCTCATTGTATTATAAAAGTGCCTGTCAGCATAATTTACAAGTATATAGAATCCAATTTATAGAATGTACTAAAGCCCTTGTCTAACTTCATTTATAAGACACCTTGCACCAATCCTTAAACAAATGATTTTTCAATAAAAGACAAGAGAACAATGGCAAAGTCCAGATGACCCAATTAAGGAGTATGAGCAATGTAATCCCTTGAAATTAAAATTTAATATTGAAATTGAGCAGGAAAGTTCTACACAAATTATTTAGACTACCAGCCTTGAAGATATTAGATCTTTTACCTTGCCGCTTTGCAACAAACAGGAACAAGTATCTTCCAAAGAACCTAGAACATTTGAATAAAGGGGAATGAACATGGAATTAGTTTTCTTCATTTCTGCTGAATGTTTCTTACAATTTAAGTAAACAAGCACAGAAAAGCTTTCATCATATACTGAGCATCATCACAAGCACTTGAGACCCTGCACTAACTCATCCTCAAAACCTTATGAAGAAGCCAGGCGCAGTGGCACATACTTGTATGTAATCCCAGCACTTTGGGAGGCTGAGACAGGAGCATCGTGAGTTCAAAGCCAGCCTCAGCAACAGCAAGGCACTAAGCAACTCAGTGAGACCCTGTCTCTACATAAAACACAAAATAGGGCTGGGGATGTGGTTCAGTTGTTGAGTGCCCCTGAGTTCAATCCCCAGTACCAAAAAAACCCTGCATTTTCCTCATTTGTCTAGATGGGAAAACTAAGGCACTCAGCAGATAAGACTTGCTCAAGGCCAGAGTTAGTAAGTAGCAAACTATATATAATAAACACCCAAAACCCTGGCCCCAGTATCCCAGGAGTACCAGTTCCCTTTGCTCTGAATCTGTTCAAACCCGGAATCACTTTGATGAATAATTTGACTTCCCAGTGTGTGGATATAGGAAAGGATATAGCCTAAGTAGCAGAGACCAGAGTAACTTTCTGACCCTATATTGAATGAATAGATTGTCTCTTATGAGTTTGAATGATGGCTAATCAATCACTTTAGGATAAGTGATCCTAGCTATCCTGATCACACCAACTTACTGGAACTATTCAATTCAGAACTCAAAAGATGCTACCAGTTTATAAAATCCTGTCATTCAGCTTTATCATTCAGAGATGGTATTTCCATCTCTTTAATTTCCACATATAAAATTAATTCTAATATTTAATTTTTAAGATGTGAAATGTTTATAAGCAACATACATATAAAATCCTTTAATTTATGTCAATAACTTTTTATATTTATTTGCATTATCATGAATCATTTAAAGGGAATCTACAGATTCAAATTTTGTAGATACCTTTGCTATTATCAGTAAATTCTGTTAATCCTAATATGCTTTTTGCTTATTATTTCTAAAACAAAATTGTCTTGATTTTTCATCCTAATAAGTGAGAGTCTTTATTAGGAAGGAAAAAAAACTTAAACAATGGAAAATACTGCAAGATACTGTAACATAATACTGAATTTATTGAAAGAAAGGAGAAAATATGAGCAAGTAAGCATACAAAAGATGATGTGGTAAGTCAAAACAATTCTACTTGGTGTGCACCCTGGGGAACCAGGCATTCTGCCTAGGACAGGATGTGCTTTTGTTCCAGACTAAGTATCAAGGAATAAGCAACATGAGACCTATTTCTCAAATACACATCTCTCCAAATGCCAGCTAATTCTCAGTCATAATTAAGTACATCACAACAACCCTAGCACAAAAGGTTAAAGGTACTTTTTAACAGAATTAGTAGAATCAACTATTGCCTAGAGGTAATTTAAATTTAAAAAATAAAAAGGAATGACTTAGCTCTCTGCAAGAACATTCTGAATACTAAGGTAGCCAAAATAATCAGCAAATTCTCTCCTTCCAAAGCAGATGTTGGCACATACCCTATAGATAATACCCTCCCTCCCTCCATCAGATTGCTCTTGTCTTAAAAGACAAAGAATTCCATGATGTCTAGGGATACACTGAGTTTCCACAAGCCTCAGAGATCACACTAACTTGGATATGTGCTGTAAAAAATGTATGATGGGGGCTGGGGTTGTGGCTCAGTGGTGGAGTGCTTGCCTAGCATGTGCAAGGCACTGGGTTCAATTCTCAGTACCGCATGTAAATAAATAAATAAAATAAAGGTCCATCAACAACTAATAAAAGTGTTTTTTAAAAAATTTATGATGAGGGCTGGGGTTATGGCTCAGTGGTAGAGCGCTCGCCTAGCATGCATGAGGCACTGGGTTCGATCCTCAGCACCACATAAAAATAAAAAAAAATAAAACATACTGTGTCCACCTACAACTAAAAAATAAATATTTAAAAAAATAAAAATAAAAAAATTTAAAAAATAAAAAATTTATGATGAGGGGCTGGGAGTGTGGCTCAGTGGTAGAGTACTTGCCTCGCATGCATGAGTCACTGGGTTCGATCCTCAGCACCACATAGAAATAAATAAATCAAATAAAGATATTGCATCCATCTACAACTAAAAAAAATTTTAAAAAATTTATGATGGGGTCATGGGGAACAGCAACTAAACTTACTCACTTTGCCTGAGAGTCCTAGGAAACCAAAAATTGGATGAATGAATGAGTGAAAAGATGAAAAAATAGATGAATTAAAGACAGAACAAATGAATAAAATGCTGGTAATTCATTCAGTGGCTCTGAAGCACATCCAATAATCAGGTTGTCAATCATTTATGTTTAAATCATGATTAATAAACATGCATAATAAAGTCTAACTGATTTTGTTTAATAAAACATTCTTTTCTAAGTACAAAGTATTTACAGTAAGTGTTATAAGATTGAATATAGTTTGTCCACTCTAAAATGCATATTGAAATTTGCCACTTTGGGCTGGGGTTGTAGCTCAGTGGTAAAGTGCTTGCCTAGCATGCATTAGGCACTGGGTTCGATTCTCGACACCACATAAAAACAAATAAGTAAAAAAATAAATTAAAAGATTCATCCACAACTAAAAAAAATATGTATTTAAAAAAAAGTTTTAAAAAAAAACCTTGCCACTTCCACAGTGTTGGTGGACAGGGCTAGTGGGAGGGGTCTGTGTTATGGGGTAGAGGCCTCATGAATGGATCAATGCCTTTCTCCCTTGAGTTCTTGCTCCAGCAGGCTGGTGAGTGGTTATAAACCAAGGCTTATCCTCCTTCTTTGCCTCTGTCAGACCCACTCATTTGCCCTTTGACTCCCTGGAGCAGCAACAAGGCTTTCACCCATAACCAGAGGGTTATGTAGTGCTCTCAGATTTCCCTGCCTCCAGAAGCAGGAGCCAAAATAAACCTCTTTTCTTATAAATTACTCAGTCTCAGGTATTCTATTACAGCAACTAAAACTTACTCACTTAGTCTGTTTTTCTAAAAGACTAAGACAGTAAGTGTTTCAATAAGATAACAGAATTGATTTACCTGTATGAGTCTCTCTGAGCCTCTCCTCTTCAATTTGTGTGTTCTCTCTCCCTCTCCCCAGCCCTCTCGTTCTAAATGGAGGTCCCATTCATCTTGAAGCCTGGGCCTGAAACATCTGTACACAATTGTCACTGAAAACCAATTGATGGAATTAATTACAAATGTTTCCCACTACATCCGCTTTCTAAAACATTCAAAGATCCTTTGTCTATAAATGCTTGCTTGATAGTTCATGTTCGTAGGCATATTTTTTTATCAAATCTTTCCGTTCAGAATCCAAGATTTCATGTATCTTAGAATACTTATTACTTTCAACCCATACTGACTCATATGATGTGTTTTGCCAAAAATGCTATCAAAACATTTTTTCCCTTTCCATCTCATTATCTTTAATAAAATGACATTATATCAAAAACTTGTTTCAAATAAAGCAATTATAGTAAGGATATTTTAGGAATCAAACAGAAAATATGATGACTCTACATTTCACTGATATTTTCCAAATATCAATTAGGCAAAAATAATATTAGGCAGCAACATAATGAAGTGAAATGTGCAAAACTGTATTTTTCTAAAGTGTGTTTTCCCTGTTCCTCAGAATAAATGGCTTTTCTTTATATTTTGCTGGCGCCTGCACCAGCACAAAGTGAAACTAGGATTGGCGAGGGAGCTGCGGATAAAAATTACACACACACACACACACACAACAGAACAAGGTAAGACTCTAGTTTCCTTTATTCCGCTGACTTGGGTATATAGATCTTAGGATGCCCTCTCACCCGGAAGCGCCACAGGGTACAACCGGATGCACCGAAGTCTTACAAAGTGTTACTACTTTACTAGCCTTGCGGCTTTACAGGAATGCAGAACTGTTACAAGAACACGGAACTATGGTCAAGCCACATGATGGAAAAACCTGATACTGTTGCACATTATGTACTGTGGGAACACCCAGGCCAGCTCTCTCCCACAATATTTGTTAAGCACACATGCTGATAACCATACATTTAAATGCCCTGTGAGATATTTATCTCTCTCAAGGTGTAATTTTCTCAAAGGTAGTTAAACTGGTTTTGGTAACAAACTAAGACTGAAGTACAAAGTCAACTACTTTCCCACAACTGTGTAAACCACAATCACAACTATCACTCTTTATTTACAGATAAAGGAACTGAGGTCGATAGCCATTCAATAACACAATAACTGGTAGAACAGCCAAAATTCAAATCCAAGTTTGTCTAATTCCAAAAGCATGCATTCTTTCATTTGCTATGCAGGACCACTTTATATTATTATTGTTTTGAATAGTGCTAAATAAATATTGTTCATGATGCTTGTTAAAACATGGCAGGCGGAATTCTTTTTAAAAAGTCATGTTATGTGCATATATAAATATACCACAGGGAACTTTACCTTTATGGGTAGGTAGAAAGAGCCAATCCAATATAAATAAGTAGATGAGTGAGAGGAAGTCTAGTAAAGTAGAGAATGGGAAAGGGAAAAGAGAATGGGAGGGAAAGGGGGAGAGAAAAAGGGGAGGATCATGAACTGAAATAGATTTCCATTCCATGCATGTATGAGTTTGTCAGGATGAACCCAATTATTATGTATAAGTAGAAAGCTCTTTAAAAAACATATGCAGACTGTATTCAGGTCTGTTTCACTCAGTGTAGGAATTATTGTGATGGGGTTCTGCTGTAAGGCGCAGAGGTTGGGCTGTAACTCAGAAACAAGGAAAAGTGGGAATTCAAAGCCATGGATCAAGGATCAATGGGTGAAACACTAAGAAACATTTCAGTTAAGGAGGGATTGTAGCTAAGCAACTCAACAAGATACTTGCAAAAATTGGGAAGGTAGACACAGAAGTTCAATAGTTGGGCCTAGCTAGGAATAAGATCCAGAGGAGTTTGATTACAGTATGCTCAAGGAGACACTCCTTGTTGATACTCATTAACACTTCAAGCTCTTCTATTATTTTTCTAATTATTATTTATTTCAATCTAGAATAAAATCCAATAATGCCATTAAATGTTCTTATAATACAACTGAGCAATCTCATGCTTCAACAATATGAAGAGGTATGTGTTTGCATATTGTAATATAATTTTTTGGTAATTTTTCACTGTTTTTAGAACACAAGAACCTAAACATACAGACTCTGTAATATGAAGCTTTGACTTCTTAAAATTCTTTTTTTGGCTGAGGAAAGATTGCCCCTCCCAATAGTGATCAAGTCTTAGAGATAGTTGAGGGCTCAGGAGCATGTCTTTGATGTACAGAATAACCAGTCCAGAGTCACACCTCCTCCATCTTGCCTGAACCATCCCAGGAGAAAAGATGCTTCTGCTATAATCATCCCATGGTCAGGAACTAGGCAACTAGAGACCACATATACAAATTATAGCTAACTGAAATTTTTCAAACTAGAAAATCCTAATTTGTTTACTCTACCCTGCCTCAGATGCTCCGATAGAAGTTATGAGCTAGGGTTTTCCCTCCCTCCTGGTTTTTGTCTCCTGACCACTCTGAGGCTTCCCCAGATTGCCCTGCATGTAGTGGAGATGGTCTTCGATTTCATATGGGTAAATGAATGCATTGCAAATTAAGAATATCATAAGTCAAGAGTGCCCTTAATACCTGTCACCTACTGAACATCCTAGCTTAGCAACACAGTGCACCATAGAATATCAGATGTTTCCACTTGTAATCCCCTGGGCGACTGCTGCTGCCTGGAATCAGGAGGGAGAATCATATCACATATCCCTAACCCAGGGAAAGATCCAAATTCAAAATTCTAAGTATGGTTTCTACTGAATGCATGCCCACAATCATAAAGTTGAAAAATTATGAGTTGAACCATCGTAAGTCTACATAATTTGTTTCCTTGAATCTCTCTTGGGTCTCTTCTCATAAGCACAGCTGCCTGACCATCACAGAGTAGACTTCTGTCCTTTTGAATCCTGGTCTGGTTCCAATCCTAGTTCAGTACATACCAAGTTTGTGAATTTTGGCAAGTTTCTCTCTAAGCCTAATCTCTCTCAGGTGTTAACACCAAAACCAAGAGTCCTATAACATAGGGCTACTGTGAGGTTTAGATGAGAAAATGTTAAGCTCAGCTCAATGCTGGCCAGAGTACGTATTCAATAGATATTAACAATGCTACACTGACTATACTAGAAGATAACTGAGAAGTTATCTATATTTCCAAGTTTTCTGTTACCCATTTTAGAGGTAAAAAAAAAAAAAAAAGTCTGGTTAAAAAAATAAAGATATTAGACTGACTTTTTCATTTGTCTTAGTTCTTGGTTTAAAATAATTTCCCTTTCATCATTCTGCCACTTAGAAAAAAAATGGAAATTTAAGTGAACAATTGATTTAAATGAACTTCAATGTCAATTTTAAAAACAAAAAGAAGGAATACAGAGAAAAAATTGTCTTGGGAATAATTGCTGACAGTCTAGTACGTTTAAGATTTTATTTGAAGATACTTACTCTTTTCAAATTCAGAAAAGAAAAATACTAATATATCACAAGTTTCCTAGGCCTAATTTAAAAGAACATATTTTTTATAATTGAGAAGATCATTTAATACCTGATACTGATGAATTTGTTTTTTGATGTTCATGAGTTATACAAGAATAAGTAACAGAAGTTGGGGGTTTAATGAAACTTTCTCCAGTCAAAACTTGAGATCTAAATAACTTATGTATGATAATTCTACATAAGTTGGTACATATTCTAAAAAGAATCAGCTTTTTATTTATTTGTTCTTTTTAGTTATACATGACAGTAGAATTATTTAACTTGATACCATATATTCAAAAATCTGGAGACTTACTGTTAATATGGTGCTATGGTTTGAATTTGTTCTCTAAGGGTTTTTGTGTCATGAATTTGGTCCTCACTGTGATGACATATGAGATATCATATATACATGGGGTATAACTTCCCATTCCTGTGGTTATTCATGATGTGGAGTTTCACTGGTTGTGTATTCATACATGAACACAGGGAGTTATGTCCGATTCATTCTACTGTCTTCCTTATTCCCAATCCTCCTTCATTCCTCCCAGTCCAATCTGGTGGACCTCCACTCCTCCCCACCCAGCTAATTGTGCATGAGCATCCACATATCAGAAAGAACATTCAGCCTTTGGTTTCTTTGGGATTGGCTTATTTCACTTAGCATGATAGCCTCCAGTTTAAGAATCAGCTTTATATTTTTACAAGGACCCATCATAAGCTTTCACACTGTTAATTCTCAAGACATGTTTCAGGCCCAAACCAGGCTCTGCTTCCTTCTGTTCCCTGGAAAAGGAGCCAGAGCCCCTGCTCACCTTCCTTCCATTCTTTCTATAAATGGTCACCATTGACTTGTTCCCCCTTTTAGCTCTTCATAGACAGTAGCTGTAGGGAAGTGTGTGGTTTGCCCACAACTTGCTACTTCTTTACTTCTCCTAAGGAAAAAAGATGCAAGCTCATTTGTTTTATTATTTTCTCATTTTCAGACTTCAACACTAATAATAAGAAAGAAAAAAATCCAGGAGAAACTCAGGCTAAAAATAGCATCTTACCCCTTCTGTTGAACATTGTATTGGAAATTTATGCCAGAGTAATTAGTCAAGCAAAGGAAATAAAAAACCAACATGATTGGAAAGGAAAAATAAAAGTTCTATTTGCAAAATGACATGATCTTGTATATATAAAATCCTATGGAAGCCACTAAAAAAGAAAAGTCTTGAAACTAAGAAATGCATTTAGAAAAGTTGCAAGATATAAGATCAATATACAAAATACAACCTTATATATTTTCAGTGAACATAAAATTAGCAAAACAGTTCTATTTACAAGAGCATCAACAACAAGTCAAACACTTAGAAATACATTTAACAAAAGAAGTGCAAAGCTTATTTTTATGAAATCTACAAAACATTTTGGTGAAAGAAATTAAAGAATTAAATGAAATGAAAGATATCATATATTCAAAAATCAGAAGACTTATTTTTAATATTGCTATGGTTCAGATATGGTTTGAGTTTCTTCTCCAAGAGTTTTGTGTTGTGAGCTTAGTCCTCACTATGATGATGGCAAGAGATGATAGGAGCTTTAAGAGGTTGGGATGTCTTTATGTTATTGCCTAGGAAGGAATTAAAAGTAGTTCTCATGAAACTCTGCGTTAGTTGATAAAAGAGCGAGTTGTTACCAAGAGCCTTTCCCCTTGTTCTTCTGCTTTCGATCTTGTGATATAAATTCTCACTACCATACACATTCCTCCCATTTTGATGCCATCCAGCATAAGGTCCTCACCAGAGAAGAGCCAATGCCTTGAACATGCCCAATACCTTAAACTGCCACTGTACTGTTTCCTTGAACCCCACGATCATGAGCTAACTGAATATTTTTTCTTTATAAATTTTCCCAGTCTCAAGTATTTCATTATAGTAACTGAAAATGGACTAATACAGTTGGTGTTGCTTCTGCAATTGATCTGTAGATTCAACACAATTGTCTTCAGAATTCCAACTGGATTCTTTGCATAAATTGGCAAGCTGATCCTAAAATTCATACAGAAATGCAATTTAGAGAAGAACACTTCTAATTTTAAATCTTACTACAAAGACCTACCACAATCAAAACTGTAGTAGTAACAAAGAAATATATCAATGGAATAGAATTTGGAGTCCATAAATAAAACCATATTTATGGTCAAATAATTTTAGATAAGTATACCAAGACAGTTCAGTAGAAAAAGAATAGCACTTCTATTAAATGGTGCTAGGACAACTAGATATCCACATGCAGAGGAATGAAATGGGATTTCTACCTCACTCTCTTTATAAAAATTAATGCAACTGTTTTAAAGACTTAAATATAAGAGCAAAAACTCTAAAACTTATATAAGAAAACACAAATGCATATCTTGGTGACACTGGATTAAGTAGTGTTTTTTTAAATGTGGGCCTAAAATCACAAACCAAAAAAATAGATAAAATGTATGAAATTAAAATACCTTTTTGGTGTAAAGGGCACTATCACAAAAGTTAAAGGACAATCCACAGAATAGGATAAAATATTTTCAAATCATTTATCTGTTAAGTAACTTGTAGCTATATAAAGAACTCTTACAACTTAATAGTAAAAATGACAGACAACTCAGTTTAAAAAATGGGCAAAGTTGCTGATTAGATGTCTAATTTGGCCATTTTCATGGCCAAAACCTACATGAAGAGATGTCTAACATCATTATCCATTATCAAAATACAAATCAAAACTGCAATGTTATACCACTTGTGTTAATCAGCTATTCAATGCCATGAACAAAATACCTGACATAAATACTGAAAAGAAAGAAGGTTTTATTTTTGCTCATAGTTTCAGAGGTTTCAGTCCATGGTCAAGTGGCTCTAAAGCAAAAACATCATGGCAGAGGAGAGATTCTCAGTTCATAGCAGCCAGGAAGCAGAGACGGAGAGAGGGAAGAAGGGACTGAGATAAGATACAGTCCCCAAGGCAGGTTTTCAGTGACTGACTTCTTCCAACCATGTCCCTCTGAACATTGCTGCATTGGGGACTAGGTATTCAACACATGAGTCTTTGGGGGTCACTTCATATCCAAACAAGAACTCTACTTCATACCACTAGGATGACTAAATATATAATTGAAAACCATATAACATGAGTTGTCAAGGATGTCCAAAAACATCCTATGGAGCCCTCATAAACTGCTTGTGAAACTAAAATGGTGTAGCCAACTAAATAAAATCTGATCTGTTCATAATGTAACATTATTTGGTTATAAAATGAATATAATATTGATACACACTTTCAAAATGGATGAACCTTGAAAACATCATGGCAAATAAAAGAAACCTATCACAAAGCATCACATATTGTATGGATCCATTGATATGAAATTGTTAAATTTTGTTGGTTCCAAGAACTTCTTGGAAGCTTTCTTTTAAAAAAAACTGTTTATGGCAGGAAAAAAGCATTTTCATAAAACATATACATAGAATTACAAATAAATCCTTAAGACACGATTACTTGGTGAGCAGCATAATAGAGTAGAGGTGCATGTTTAAAAGAAAAGGGGAGTTATGTGACTTCACGTTAGTTTGAAGCTGTATGCATCTGCGTGGTTTCAGGAAACAAGATACTGGGTGAGACCAGAAAAAGGCAAAGATGTGATATGGAGAGAAAGAGTTATAGGAATACAAAGTTGATTTGAATTGTGAAATTTGATCTAAGTTTGATTTATGTTACTTTTGCCTCTACTTGAGAAAAATTTGCTAAAACCTTCACTCTATCTTTTTTACTATGCTGTGAATTCTGCTTTGAAGGGCTGTCTGCAGCTGGGGACTAGGCCAAAGGCAAGCTAACATCTGCAAGGCTAATTGTCTTCATTTTTGAGAGCAATAATTAGAAGTCTAGGAGCCTCTCTCTCTCTTTTTGAAGGATTACAAATTTTAAAAATTATTTCTGATCCTCTGCATTCAGCTCATAGGTTCAATGCAGCAAATATTCTGCAATTTGTCTTTCTTTTCCACAAACGTGAAGCTTTAGAGAATTATCCCTGATAATACATGTGTATGGAACATTGATTTTCCTGTTCTGCATATTACATTGTATGATGATAGCATAATTCCTTTATCCACTCTTGTGTTCCAAGTATTTACTAATACAAACAATGCTGTAATAAAATTTCTTATCCATGTCTGACTTTCCTATGGCCTAGAGCGTCTCCAGTATAAACCGGGCAAAGGAATTACTTGGTCATAAAGATGCACATATTCAAATTCATGACACATTGTCACATTGCTCTCTAAAGTGGTTGTATAAATTTATAATCCTTCCCACAACTTTTCAGAGTTCCACTCATACTGAAGAGTCAGTGCCATAAAAGTCACGAGTCTCAATCCCAGTTCCTCCACTGATATTAAATTCCTGCATCCATATTATTTAAAGTGATAAATACCCCAGGGCAAACACAGTGTCCGCTCTGCAGTTCATTGTCCTGATTTTCAGTTCCTTCTTCATTTCTGGCCCAAGGCAATTTCCCTGACTTTCTTAGAGTTCAGCCATGCATTTATAAGGATGTTAGTTATAATTTATTGAGCAATTCTTGGTGTTTGTAGCTGGAGGATTTTCAAGTTATCTGTTCTGCCAGGCTCTTAAATCCCTGACAATGTTTTCAGCGCCTGACCAATCTTTAAACACCCCCAGATGTTGGACACCATAAAGAAAGTAAATGAAATCAAATTAGCAACTACAATGAGCTATTAAACTCTTTCCCCGTGCTTTCATTAGTCAACATTAAGGCAACATAGCATAACAATTAGTGGCAGAGACTCCACAGCCACATTGCCTGAGTTTGAGTCCCAACTCTGCATGACCTTGGACAATGAATTTCATCCTTCTGGGTCTCAGTTACTTCATATGTAACGTGACTATGGACATAATAGTCCTATTCTATAGAGCTGGTGCATGAATTCGATGAGTTACTATCCATAGAAATACTAAGAACTGAATCTGACACCTAGCATGTACTATGCAATCATTTGACAAATGAATAAAATGGAATAATGAATATTAAACATACATTTCCATCTTACCTATGAATATTTTAATAATGATCTTTCCTTCCATCCTTAACATGGACAATCTAAGGATGGCAACATCACAGTATGACTTTTCAGGCTTCATGATTCTAATGAGAAAGTGTCTCTGTGCCCCAGAATACAAGTGAAACAGTAGTTGCCCATTGAGGTCTAGATACCAAGAAAGAATTACCTTCTCATCCAATCATTACACAGGACTGGGAGCAAGCATGTTAAGAGACAAGAGAGAGAAGGGGATAAATATGAGAAAGAACGACAAGAGAAATGCAGATCCCGTCTTCCTCCCAACCTGGGAGGTGGCCAGAGTGCCGGGCTCTCTCAGGGACCTATTTCCTCACGTTCTTCCTTTCCTTACTCTGTGCCTCAGCCACACAACTTACTACTATCCACACACGTTTTTTAGGTTCAAAGAAGCAAAATGGGGAAAATAGTGCAAAATGATTTCTTTTAGTCTAACATAGCTAATTTCCATGTCTGAGGATGCCCAAGCTGGGAAAACTCACGTTGCCAGGATCTGACCCTTTGCAAGAATGGAACATTAGAAAAAAATCTGTATGACACTACTTATCCTGCTACAGAGTCATTATTCTCTCATCTCCTATTTTAAAAAATCAACAAATGTACTCTAATGACCCAATTGCCTTTATTGTCAATTCATGAATTGGCAGCATCCCACCTACTTAACGGAAAGGTGCTCCAGTGAGCTGAATGGAGGGGTTGACTTTATAGGCAGAAAAGGGCTGAAGGAAGCAGACACTGGGAAGGAAAGGATTGGTAGTTTCAAAGTTAATTTCTTCATAGGGTTAAGACAGAATGGTTTCCTTATCATGCCAGGTCAAGGAGATTGGGCCCCCTTCCAACTTTTTGCTGTGAATCTCCTGTTTTTTGGCAAACTGGTCCATTTTAAAATTCAGTTTGACTCTGTGGCACCTAGGAAGAGTGATTCTATTGGGATTTGGTCTGGTCTGCTGGGTTCTTGTATAGGAGCTCATCCCAAAACAATGATTCCCCTAAATTTTATTTAACAGACTCTTTCATGCCATATACACATTACAACATTTTGTGCTTAGTAGGCATACAATACACTTTATTCAAGTTGAAATAACTTAATTAGGGTTCACCACACAGCTCATACAACAAATCTGATGATAATATCCTACAAAAATATGATAAATATCAATTCAAATATAACACAATAAGCAATTAGCTGACTCATCTATACCATGCCCATTCTCAAAGATAGCCAAGTGAACTTCTCCTTGGGGGTATGAAGGGACAAAGTGATTAACCAATAATTGTATTTTTCTTTCTCATGCATAGAACCATGTGTATTCTGCTAATAATATGCAATTAACTTCACACACATCTAATAAGAGTTATTTCATCTTTGTATTTTCATACCATAACTGGAAGACTGATTTAAAAATTTCGTTTGCAACATGGTTCGCAACCCCACACTTTCCTTGACTAAACTTCTGGACCTCACTTATAGTTTTACTGGAGGGTGGGGAGGGTTGTTCTATATCAAACATGAAGAGAGAAAGAAAACTCTTACAAAACAGGTCTGATTTATATAGTAGGCCCATGAACCATATTAACTTACTGATGGATAAATCATGCTAGTTAATATGTACAGGTAATATTTTCTCTGTGATACTAACCTGTTGGAGTGGAACTCATGCTCTGAAAGCGACCTGGCAACCTAGATTGTATTCCTAGATGTGCTTCCCTTTGAGCAAGTCAGTAATTCACCAAAAATATGTTGACAACTTACTGAGTCCCAGGTGTGTATTTGTTACTATTCCTTTGTGGGTGTTGATTTTTTATTAAATAATTTTAATGAATTAATTTTCATTCATATTAAACATCATTTTTTAAAAATTTACTAGCATTTTAAAGAAGACAAAAGAATTCCTAGCAAAATCAATAGTACAAAACTGGAGAAGAGGAATGAAGAACTGCTGGAAATTTAGTTTCACTCTGCTGAAGAATACAGCCAAGCAGCAAAAAAAAATACTAAGGAAATGTGTTTTCAGGGAAAGCCCAGAAAGCATTAAATGTCAAGGTAAGAAGTTTAGGCTTCGTTTTGTAGGCCATGGGATAGAACTGAGGTTTTTGAACTTGAGAGGTGACTTGTTCAGCCCTGTGTTTTACGGACATCAATCCTGTAACATCTTATGTCCCTGGAATATTTCTTGTGTCTTTATACAACACAACAAAGCAAGTTTTGCAAGTCATTTCTTCTAAATAAATTTAGTATTCCATAAAAATGTCTCCTATATTTATTGGTGAACTTTTTTATATTTCTACTGCTCTTGAGTAAGTTCTTTGAGAAGAGACCTCTAGAAAATATCCCAGAGTTTTCTTAGATGAAAAAAAAAAAAAAATCACTACTACCAGCAAAATCATCAGTGTTCTAGAAAGTATACATTGCTTTACTTTTTATGCTAGCAAGTGTCTAATAAATTATCCTCATAATTTCCATGGAGAAAATCACTAAGATTATTCTATTTTAAAAGATGAATTTGAGTTAGAGGAATACATTTTCTCAACAAATAATCATCTCAGTGATTCTTGTCTTTAATATCACTGCGTATTTTTATTATTTACTTAACCTATTTAAAATCCAGGAAGCTAGAAAAGGCTTATAGTGAAGGAAAAATAAATTCAGCCATCCCCTGATGTCTTCTCATTCCTGATCTACCCTGCCCTGAGAAAATGATATTCAAGTCATTTTCTTCTAATGTTTCCCATCCAAGTCCTGAATTATCACACAAAATATTACTTAATGAATATTTTCAATATTAATATTTACTGACTTCATGCTATGGAAGATGTGGATTTAGTTCTTTTATGTACTCTTTCCTATATTTTCCTAATGCAGTTCTCTATTATTTGTGCTTCATGATAGGTTAATGGAATTAATATTAACATAATAACCCACAGCTGAACTGTGCGCTCAATAATGGAGGAAGAATACCCTTGCATAATGCTTTGTGTCTTTGGCTTTAACCAAGGTCTCTTATTTGTTTAATTCCATTCTTATATACCTTGCTCTGTTTCATGCCCCACTTTCTCCCACCAGTGTGAATAAAACTCTTTCCAACAGCTCCTAAACAGCAGGTTAATGTGATTATTTCACTCCTTAGAACAATCCTCACAGAATTTCTGGATACCCTCTCTCTGATTGGGAAGGCTGGCACCCTGGCTTCACTTCCCAAGCTCTCTAGGATTTTCCTTCCCTGCCATCCCAGGAGTCAACTCCATCTTGCCTTTAAGTTGGGTTTCCTGTTTCCCAGGACTCTTCTTTCCTCTCCTGGTCTACAGGTTGGCTTTGGTTGATCCTCGTCCAGTAAATTCTTGACAAAGTGCACATGGAAGATCAATTTTCTGAAATGTACGCTTCTTTTAAGATGTTTTCTTTTAACTTCACCATTTATAATAAAATAAATGCTAGATTAGAAATAATTCAGAATTTGAAAGACACATTCCCATGATCTTCTGACAATTATATGATTGAGATATCACATGCCATTCTGATCCCCAGTCTGGTTGACATTTGCTTTTACTCCCTTCTCATCCTATCTCACTCTCCCACTCCCCACCACATGCTCCATATACTTTTGGGGATTGAACACAGGGGCATCTTACTACTGAGCTACATCCCCAACCCTTCATATTTTTTATTTTGAGAAAGAATCTCATTACGTTGCTTAGGGCCTTGTTAGGTTTCTAAGGCTGGCCTCAAACTTGCAATCCTGCCTCAGGTAATATTTTCTCTGTGATAATAACCTGTTGGAGTAGAACTCATGCCTCCTGCCTCAGCCTCCCCAGTTGCTGGGATTTCAGGCATGTGTCACCATGCCTGGCTGCTTCCATCCCTGTTTAATTTACTAATTCTTGATGAGATTCCAACATATACTTTATCTCAGTGAACATATCATGTGTACTTGAAAAGAGTGCATATCCTGCAGTTATTGAGTGCACTGTTCTATAAATATAATTCAGGTCAAGGTAATTGGTGGCTCATTCAGATCCATCTGGCTTTTATTGGTTTTCTTATTCTAGTTCTATCAAGTGCTGAAGGATGATGTTAAAAACTTCCACTGTGGTTGTACAATGATTTCTCTCTTCGATTCTGTCATTATTTTTTTATGGATTTTGCAGCTGTTAAGAGAGAAGAAAATGATTTGTGAATGTTGTTTTCCCAATGAACTGACCCTTTTAGCATTATGAAATGTTTATCTTTATTTCCAGTGTTCTTAATTCCTTCTAGAAGATCTGAATTTTGATGTGGTATCATTTTCCTACAGTCAAGATTTCCCATTAGCATTTCTCAAGGGACTTGTATGCTGGTCACAAATTTTCTTTTCCTTATCTAAAATTGCCTTTATTTTGCCCTTATTTTTGCTATAAAATTTTGATGTAAAATTTTGATTTGATGGGCTTTTCTATCTTCTTTCAGAACTCTAACTACATTGTTCTGTTGTCTTGTTCACCTGTATGGAATGTGTGGTTTTTCTCAGAGTGCTTTCTTTCTTTTTTTAAATTTTTTTTAGTTGTAGACGGACATAATGCCTTTATTTTGTTTACTTATTTTTATGTGGCGCTGAGGATCGAACCCAGTGTCTCACACATGCTAGGCAAGCGCTCTACCACTGAGCCACAAACCCAGCCCCTCTCAGAGTGCTTTCAATATCTTCTCCTTCTTTCTGATCTTTAGTACATTTATTAAACCAAATTTTGGTTATATTTTTATTTTTCAACTTGGAGTTCATTAATTTTTAAAAATAGCTTATTGAAGTGTAACTGACATACAAATAAACAGCACACATTTAAGTGTATATTTGGATAGATTTTTCCATATATAGATAGATTCAGGAATCCATCACTACAATCAAAACATTGAATGTATCTATTGCTTCAGAAAGTTTCCTTCTGCCTCTTAATAATTCCTCTCATTTTCCACCCAATTCATAGACCCCTACTGATCTCCTCTCTGATACTATAGTTATCACTTCCTAGAATTTTAAATAAATGAACTCAAACACTTTTATTTAACTACTTTCAATCAGCATAAATATTTAAGTTCAGACACTATTGTGTGTAGCAGTAGTTCACTTCTTTTCATTGCTGAGTAGAATTCTATTGAACAGCTATACCACAGTATGTTCATCCATTCACCTGTTAGACATTTGAGTTGTTTCTATTTTGGGTGCATTACATTGAGAAAGTACATGGGTAATAAAGTACCTGGGTAACTTAACTGTTCTATACATTTTATTACCCAAGTACTTTCACTTACTAAAATGATTTCAGTAATTTAGAAAATCTGATTATAAACATAATATGTATTTAAAAATTTCAGAACTGTGCACAAGAACAAAATAAAATATTATTTGCATCACTTAGTCATCATGCTTGTTAATATTATAGGTTTTCAAAAATTTATATATTAAAGTTTTAAAACACAGATTATAGTTCATATCTTTTTCTAATCTTATTTTTTTCTTAATACTGAATCCTGAAGTCATGAACTCTTCTAGTGCCTCCCTTTAGAGGCTGCAGGGTTTTCTTTCATACAACAATGACATACTTCATAATATGAAGTCTTTATTGTTAGATATTTGGGTTAGTTTTAGGTTTTCACGTTTTAAAAATTGTAATAACATAAACAACTTCCTAAAACTTATCAAATTACCTATCTTAAGTGTAAAGTCCAATGTTAAGTGTGTTCAAATTATTAAATAACCAATATCCAGTACTTTTTTTTTATCTTGCAAACCTAAAATTCTATATACATTAAACAGTTCCCCATTTCCCCCTTTCCCAGCCCCTGCAAATGGATATTCAACTTCCTGATTATTTTTATAGAGCATGCCTTTTGGGTCATATCTAAGAAATATATGTCTAACTGAAGCTCACAAAGATATTCTCATAGGTTTTTTTCCTTCAAATTTTACACATTAAGTTTTACATTTTTGTCTGTGGTCTATTTCAGTACATTTTTCTATGTGGATAAAAGTTCATTTCTAATTTGTTAAATAGTTTTAAATTTTTTATTCTTGACACCATCTTTGTACATATTTATGTAGTACAGCACAATCATTTTGTGCATGTATAAAGTATATTATATATCATCAACTGTTGTAAACTATAGTCACCCTACTATGCTATAGAACAATAGAAAAATAGATCATTTTTATGTATGACTATCCACTTGTTCTGTTAACCATGTTAAGACATATCTTCTCTCTATTGAATGGCTTTTTTATCTTTGTAAAAAACAAGTTATCCCTAAGTCCACATGTCCATAAGTTGGTCATATTTCTGATCTTTCTTGTCTTTTCCTTTGATCTCATGGTTTCTATGTTGTACCACCCAGTTTTGATTATTGTAACTTTACACTAAAAATTAAAGTTAAGAAACATTGGTCTAACTTTGTTCTCCTTTTTTTTTTTTTTTTTGGTACTAGGGATTGAACTCAGGGGCACTCAACCACTGATCCACATCCCCAGCCCTATTTTGTGTTTTATGTAGAGACAGGGTCTCACTGAGCTGCTTAGTGCCTTGCCATTGCTGAGGCTGGCTTTGAACTCGTGATTCTCCTGTCTCAGCCTCCCTAAGTGCTGGGATTACAGGCTTGCGCCACCATGCCCGGCTTAACTTTGTTCTCCTTTTATAATTTTTTTTCTTTGCCATTTTAGGCACTGGTATTCCACATAACTTCTAGAATCAGTTTGTCAATTTATACAAAATAGTCTTCTGGGGTTTTGGCTGGGATTATATTGAATTACGAATGAATGTAGAAGAACTGACATCTTAAGAAGAGTCTTCTGACCATGAGCACACAGCATCTCTCCGTGTATCTCAGCAACATCTTTTTAGTTTCCAGAGTACACATCTGAACAGAGAGATCAGACACTATTTGCAGTTGTGTGTGAACACGAGGCACTGCTCCCTCTCAACACTTTCAGATCAGTTTTTTCTCTGACCTTATATAGTTTCCTCAGCACTTGCATGCACAGATCAGTACTCTTCTAAGCCCTCAAGGGGATCTTCCGTAGGTCTCTGGGATTCTCCTTTTCGCTCTGATACGGTGTCTAGTGATTGTGTTCATTCCAGACTTTCAGTTCTGTCTCATCCACTTCAGGAAATCATGGGAACTTTCCCTTCACTGTAGCCTGGAAATGCCCTTAGGTCTATAAGCTGAAAGCAATTAAGCACCAACCTCATTTATTTGATGTCTTTAAGGAAATCATTGCCTGATTTCCATTGTCTTAAATGCAGTTTCATGTATTTTACATAATTTTTTGTTTCTTTGGTTAGGAGGGTAAATCTGGCCCCAGTTACTCCATCTTGGTTGGAAAAGAAAGTCCCAGCCATTGCTTCTATCCCCTACCCCATGTTATCTGAGGCTCAATTGTATCTAAGACCTTTCCCTGCTCTCCAGTAGGATCCTAAGACTTTAATTCTCTTTCTCTCCATCTTTCCTCTTGCTTCTTCAAATTAGAAAAGTTTTATTATTTTATCATCAAGGTTTCTCGCTTTTCTTCCACTATCTCCATTCTGCTGCAAATTTTATCTGGTGAATTTTAATTTCAAATACTGTATTTTCAGTTCTAGACTTTCCATTTGGTTGTATTTTTCAAACAATTTCTATCTTCTCATTTATCAGGTACAGATTCTCCTTTACTTCTTTTGGCACGGTTGTATATCCATTTTAAAATCCTATCTACTATTTCCAATATCTCCCTTGCTTTGGGGTTCAAGCTTCCTTCATTGACTTTTCTTTTGAAAATGGTACATACTTTCCTGCTTTCTATTGGTGAATAACTCTGGATTGTACCCTGGGTATCATGAACTCTGTAATTTAAAGACTCTGGGTTCTTCTTGTGGCAACTAACTTGGTTTGGATCAATCTGAATCTTTGATAGTTGGAGTCTACTTTACATATGCATGGATAAAGGTGACCATAAATTATTTTTAAAAGTTCTATATTGCCCCCCGCCTTTCCTCACCTTTCCAGGGTTTTTCACTTTACTATCCAATATCTCTGATATCTTTGAATTCTGTCCTTTGTTTCTTTAAGGTCAGAAGGATGGATATTTTTAACAGTTTACCACACAGTGTGATGCAAACTTCAGATTGCTTTTGGTTTAAAAACTAATCTAAATGGAGTTGGCAGGAACAGAGAGTTTTCTCTTTCAAAAGTTATCTCCTCTCCAGAATCTGATGACTATTGTTCACTAGCTCCTGCTTTGAGTAGTAGTTTTTCATATTTTGTCCAGGGTTTATAGGTTTTGTTTTTAGGATATTCCATCTAGTAGTAAATAACTTGGGACCCATACTGGAAGTCATACCACTTCTAGTAATTTATGTTTAAAGTTTTCTCCTACTCTCTGTATTCTCTGTTCCCTCTGATGACATTCTCATATTTATTTATGTGAGACTTTCTTTCCACTTAAAAGATGTTCTGCAATCTCTGGTGATCCTTGGTTGGCCTTTCATTTTTAAAAGGAGTAAACTAAAAGGTAGATTAAGGGTCCACACTGATGGCTTTAGCTTACCAAATAGTAGAATCCTCTTAAGTACGACTCTGCTGAGATTTCCTGATTATTTTATTAGGACACCCTCAAATGGGCATACCTTCAAGTATTTTTAGGGTCCTGGTTTTATATCATGTTCATATACTGAAAATATATCAAGTGGTTGTCAATCACATAACTACAGATATTTAATGAAGTTCCCTTCTGAAATACATTGCATTTGCTTTGTCTGTATTTTCCTGTGTTTTTCTTAGTGAATACTGGCCTATTGGATGAATTCATTATTTTAGTTTAAATATGAAAATCAAAAAACAATAATACATCAAAACCTTTAATGCTGTTTTAAGCATCAGATGACAGGCATGACATTCCAATGACCTTTACCATTGGTACTTTATTTCATCTTTAGTAAGCAAGGCTTCTTTCTCACATTTGAGAATATTGTGCAATGGACATACCAGTCTATGATTATTTTGTCAAATAAATCCCAGTCTTTCACACTTTTCATGACTGTGCACAATATTCTTTCTTCCTAAAATGCCCCCTATCCAACTACTACTTTCCCTCAATATCCAGCAGAGTGACCTCTCCTGTGAGGACCTCTGACTCTTTCAGACAGACTTATTTTGACTCATCCTTCTGGGCTTCCCTAAAAAAGTACATTTGCCTCTAAAATACTTGTTGTTTTTCATTTCAATAGCTCAGTAATATGTCCCCCTTATTGGCTTGTGAATTTGATAAAGGCAGGAGCTCACATATTTTATGAAACTCTCTTCCTGAATGAGAGAATCTCCACTTTTGACTAAAGAAGATCCATACCGATCACATTCAATACTCAATCTATTTGTTAAAAGTCAGATTGACCCAGCTGAGAGCTCATGTTTTATTATGAATTAAAATTTCTTTGAAAATCATATATAAGTGTGTGTGTATCTCCTTACATCTTGGGAAAATAGGAACTAAATCTATTTTATATGCAAGCATTTAAAATTCTGTTATAATATTGAGCATCATTCTATAAACCCAAATATGTTCATTGTAGGTAGCACAAAGTCTGTTGTCCATTGTGTTAATATGGTTTCTGTTGTGAAATCTGAGCAATGATTGTTTCTGTAATGATTTAGCAAATATGTGTCTCTCTTTTGGAAAGTAGTGCATTCATGTGTGCAGGTGTTCATGGATAAATAGATACAAAAACTTTTAAAGTATTATATATTTTACTCTTTGATGGAGATGGGATGACCACTTACAATGTATGTTTTTACTTGTTTTAATTATAAGTGACAAACTCTGAGCCTGTTGCATAGAGTGAGCCCAAATCTTTTTCCAGATCTACATGTTACTAAACTATTTGAAGGAGAGTCCAGCAGCTGTTGTGTGAATCTGCTGAAACATTAGGAAAAAAATATTCTCCAAGTAAATTTAGTTCAACATTCTGTAGAATTCTTCAGGGATTGCAAATAGATGCAATAAGTCATAACCATAGAGAAATGTGACATGAAAAAATTACAATTACAAATATCTTAGGGCTGCACTTTGCTACAGCTTCAGAAATGCGGGAAACATGAAAGTGAAATTAAAAGGAGTATGTCTTCATTTTAATGTGTCTAGTTTCATAACACTCAAATGAAATATATTTCTGAAAATAAGCCTGCCACCAATTTCCTGAGAATTCCTATAAATTTACTCACTGTAAATGTGAAGTAAATGAAAATTTAACCACAAGAATTCTTTCTCAAACCAAATAGAATCCAGAGAATCAAAGAAACAAGAAGGATATAGCATAATCAAAGCAACATTACTCCAGACATGGAAGGCCGTATCTAAAATCCCAGAGATTCAGGAAGTTGAGGCAGAAGGATTTCAAGTTTAAGACCAGCCTCAGCAATTTAGTGAGACCTTCAGCAACTTAGAAAGGATCTGCCTCAAAATAAAAAGTGAAAAAGACCTGAGGATGTGGCTCAGTGATAAAGCTACCCTAGGTTCAACCCCCAGTACCAAAAAAAAAAAGCAACATTATCATTCTAATGATTTAAAATAGTGAACCTAATGAATTTTACAATTTGAAAAAAATCAAAGGGAGAAAGATTAGGAATCTTATTATAAAATATTTATATACCTTCAGGTCAGGACTGGGTTACCAAAACTTTTCTGATGGCAAGAATGAGCTCAGACACTTAACCATAATAATTCCCAGCTCCTTTCCTTAGAAAGTTTTACTGAGTTGGTTGGGGCGGCTTCAGGAAATTTGACTTTAACAAGTAATCTAGATAACCCTATCATTAGAGAAGTTAACATAGGCCATAGTTACAAATTAAATTTAATTGGTGCCCATCATTTGCTTTTCCTAAGGTTAATTTAGCATAGCACTCATAATTGTCATAAGCATTACATTTGAAAAAAGTTGAAAATGATAATTTATTTTCAGACATATAGGTTCCAAGATCTCAGTACTTCAAGAAGCTTCCAGACTGTGGTCCTATCTTCCAACCACAATCCATAGAACTCATTAAAATACCTCATAGAACTAGATATAGAGTAAGGGATGGGTAGATATTTGGATAGAAAGACTACAGAAAGATGGTTGAAAGGAACTAAAGACTATATTTAATTTTCAGGAATAAATTACAATAAATATTGCTAGACAGCTGCAAGATCCATACTAGTACATTAAGACAATGAAACAAACTCAATCTAGCAACAAAGCCTTTATTCACTTACTCCAATGGTTAGCATGTTAGTCAGCTTTTCTCACTGTGACAAGTATTTGAGAAAATCCACTTAGAGGACAGACTTATTTTTGCCCATGATTTCAGAGGTCTCCCTCCATGGTGGGCCTGCTTCAAGGCAGAAATATGGTAGGAAGACCATGGTGGAGAACTGCTCAGTTCATGTCAGCCAGGAAGGGAGGTAGTGAGGGGGAAAGGGACCAGGCACAAAAAATACCTTTCCAGGACATGTCCTAAATGATCTACTTCCTCCAGCCAGGCCCCACCACCTACAATTTCCACCACCTCATAGTTGTCCATTCAGCCAATAATGGATTAATCCACTAATGAGATCAGAGTCCTCATGATTTGATGACTTCCCAGAAGCCCCATCTCTGAACATTGTTGCATTTGGGACCAACACTTCAATGGTAAGGAAGAGGTCAAGAAGAGAAAGTAGATGATGGCTTCCCCAAATTTTCATTTCTTTCTCCTAAGGAATAGAAAAAAAAGAAGATCAGATGGATTAGCCCAGATCTCATTGCCCAGAAAGCCCTGAACAAAAGTTTCTCACAATTTTATGAATACTAGGAGCAGGAAGGGCCAGGAATACAAAACCACTCAGTCTGAGTGAAGAAGCACATCTTTAAGTCTTCCCGATAAGTAGGTCTCAGCAGAGGTCCCTAGACACTATTACAGCTGAGTCCCTTTCTCTTTCCCAATACACTCTCAGAATGGAGTTGCCTAGGTTAGGAATGCAGATATGAGAAGGTTGGGGAAGGCAGACAGAGGGAGGAGGGTTGAGTCCCTGACTGCAACTCCCTCCAGAGACTACAATGCCCTGGTTGTGTAGCTTTTCCCCAAAAGGTGGGAATAATTATAATTTCCTATGGTTGAATATGAAACAACTTAAAAGATTTGGACCTAGAACCTTATTTCTTAAATGACAGTGTAAATGAGCTGTATTTTCTTTATACTGAAATGTTCTCATCTATGGAATAGATCTGTCTGACAGCATCTATGAAAAAATATTCAAGATAAAGATAAATGATTCAACCAGTTGTATCAGTGAGTTTATAGCCTTATCATTAATATTGAGTTAAGTGGATCACTGCCATATCTGTAAGTAGTACCGTTTTAAGTATTAATTCACATTCACTTGTCTAAATAGTAAAATAATAATAACAAATATAGTCAACTGATTTTTCCTTTTTTGAGTACTAGTGATTGGACACAGGCAGTCACACATACTAGGCAAACACTGAGTCACATTCAACCCCGTTTTATTTATTTATTTTTTTTGAGACAGGGTCTCACTAAGTTTCCCAGGTTGGCCTTGAACTTAAAATCCTCCTGCCTCTGCCTCCAGGGTGCCATTGTGGCCTGGCACTAGCCAGCTGATTTTTTTTTTTTTTTTTTGACAAAAATGCAAAAGCAATTCAATGGAAAAAGATAGACTTTTCAATAATGTGTATTGGTACAATTCCAAATCCATGTGCAAATAAGCAAAAACAAAGAATCTTGGACACAGGCCTTCGACTAAACCACAAAAACTTACTCAAAATGCATCAGAGATGAAATATAAAGTGTGAACCTATAAATCTTCTTGAAGAAAGCCGAGGAGAAAAACTTTGAAACCTTGTTTATTAGTTTTCTAGGACTGGTAACAAACTTCCATGGACTGGGTAGTTTAAATAACAGAAATTTATGTTTGTAAAGTTCTAAAGGCTGAAAGTGCACAATCAAGATGTGGGCAGGTTTGGAATCTCTTAAGACCATTTTCTGTGGTTTGCAGATAGCGTTCTTCTCCTAGTGAGCTTACATGGTCTTTTCTCAGTATGCATATGTCCCTGAAGTCTGTCTATCTTCTTGTGAAAACATCAGTCTCATTGGAGTAGCCCTCACTCTACAATTCCAAAACTGACAATACCACTTGCTGGAGAAGATGGGAGCAACGGGAGTTTTCATTCATCATTGCTAGAAATACAAAGTGGTACCACCACTTTGAAGATCTTTTGACAGATTCTTACCAAGTTAAACATAGTCTTACCATATGATCCAGCAATTGTACTCCTTGGTATTTACCCAATTGATATGAAGACTTACATCCACACAAAAAATCCTACACACACATTTATAGCAGCTTTCTTCAGAATCGCCAAAATTATTCAGAAGCAATCAAGACATTCTTCAGTGAATGAAAGGATAAACAAACTGGGGTACACTCAATTGATGGAAGATGAATTAATGATTTAAAAAACTGTACTAACAAGTCACAAAAAGACATCACTTTGGGGGAACCTCAACAACAAAATGTAAAGTGAAATAAGTCAGGCAAAATCAGACAAATACCAAATGATTTCATCGTATGTAAAATCTTTGAAAAGCTTATTTTTATAGAAGTAGAGAGTAGAATAGTGGTTACAGAAGCTGGGGAGGTAGGAGAGAATAGAGGCTGGGGAAATAACAGGTACAAAGTCACAGCTAGATAGGAAAAACGAGTTTTGGTATACTATTGCAAAGAAGGGTGATTACAGTAAACAATATTATATTGCACATTTTAAAATAACTTGAAGAGAGGACTTCATTCTCACCACAAAGGAATGATAGATGTGTGAGGTCATGAATAAGTTATGTATCCTGATTTGATCAATTTATACTATACACATATACAAAACATTATACTGAACTCTATAAATATGTATAATCTTTATCCATTAACTAAAATTTTAAAATAATTTTAAGATCTCTGTGTGTCTTAACTACACATTACTAAGTAAAACAAGCCAGATTTGAAAGGCTGCATACTTTATGATTTAAATTATATGATATTCTGGAAATGATAAAATTAAAGAGCAGTAAACAGATCAATAGTTGGGTTAGATTAGGGGTAGGGTGAGTTGAATTGGTAAAACACCATGGATTTATAGGCAGTAAAACTACCCTTTATGATACTAAAACAGTGAGCACAAGATACTATGCTTTTGTTGAAACCCACAGAACATTATAACTCAAAGAATAAACCTTAATGTACCCTAACTTTTAGAAAATATCTTTGGAAATGGAAAGATCTCAGAATGGAGTGCAGAATATGACAAAATAATCTAACGGTGTCACACACATATGAAACAACTTCACAAGAAAATGATGAAGGGCTGACCTAAGTACCTTTAGAAATGACCACACTCTGCCAGACCAAGAGCAAAGAACCCCTGCAGCAGCACTGTACTCCCATACCAGTGTCACCCATAGCCATACAGGTCATCAGTTCTACAACAGGTACAGGTGCTTGAACAGATACATCACAACCAAAAAGGATATGTTAAAGACAATTAAACATAGCTAACAATGCTCAGCATCACTACCTGTGAGGAAAATACATCATACCATACACATGATAATGACTAAAATAAAAGTTACTAGCTCTACCAAGGGCTGGTGGAAATACAGAGCAGATGGAAACACAAACGAGTACAACTACTCTGGAAGACAGGCAATTTTTCATGAAGTTAGCATAGACTTACTATATGACTCAACATTCCCACCTTTAGCATTTACCCTAAAGGAATTAAGCATTATGTTCATACAAAAACCTACATGCAAATATTTATAGTAGCTCTATTAGAACTGCCAAAAAACTGAAAACAGCTTAAATGTCCTCCGATGGGTGAATGAGTAAAGAGTCTGGTCAACCCATATAGTGAGACACTAAGCCACAAAAGGAATTGGAATGATTTATTTGACTTAATGAGTATATATTTAAATTTACAACCTTATATTTGATTCAGTTTTTAGAAAACATTGAGGTGTTCAGAACAACGTAAATATTTGAATCTTATTTTTCAACTATAAATCTGACAAAATCTAAATACATATCAGGTGTACAAATAAAATGTAGCTGTCAACTCAAGAAGTGTTGTATGTGTAAAATTATACACTGGATTTCAAAGACTTGGCAAAAATATATTTTTTTCATCATTGGCATGTGCATTAATTCCCAAAATAAAAATACTCTGATTTATTTGATTGAATATAATATTTACATTTAAAAATAATGATGCAAAGAAGAATGTAAGTTACCATGTAGAAGATATAAGAATGTAAGAAAGAATGAAATGGGAGAGGAAATCAGAGACTGCTGGAGAGCCTTGGAGAAATACAAGAAACAAAGGATTTAAATGTGAAGACTCTTATTAGTCTAACACCACAGTGAAGTTGGTGCTGAATTGATTAATTGAAGCTGGGAGGTTTCATTCACCAACTATTAAAATGATTTTTCTTTTTAACAAATTGGCCTGTGGAGATCTTTAAGATCAGCATCTTTTCAAAACTAACGAAGGGAAAGAATCTAAACCTTGCTGTGTGCTCCTTCAACATCTGCTTGCTCTTAGAAGTTGAATTACGTGAGAGACCATCAATTAACATTTTAAAGGTATAAAACCAATTCTTAAGACAAATGTTTTGTGTTACCACAGGTAGGCTAATTTTGCCAATGTAAGAGGAAAAAGGAATAGAAGTTTGCTACAATAAAAGACTTAAAATCATATTTGCATTTTCATCATATAGGGGCATCTCTTTATCTTTTTATTTTCCTAAATAGAATCCTCTGTGCTATTTGGTGGGAGAATACACACTAAAGCTATCCTAAGATTGCTTTTTCATAAGCATTCTTCACCAGTATACCCAGGACCTCCATTGAGGTACATTTTAAAATCAAATAATGAAATAAATATTTTAACTATTTTCAATAGAAAGAATAATGTTTTTTCACATTTTTTAAAATTTTTATTTATTTATTTATTTTGGCACTAGGGATTGAACAGTAGGGTACTCGACCACTGAGCCACATCCCCAGCCCTATTTTGTGTTTTATATCGAGACAGGGTCAAGTTGCTTAGCGCCTTGCCATTGCTGAGGCTGGCTTTAAACTTGCGATCCTCCTATCTCAACCTCCCAAAGTGCTGGGATTACAGGCTTAAGCCACCCCGCCCGGCTTCACATATTTTTTAAACTGGCAGTTAACTCTCAGTATTCTAGCTTCAGACAGAAGACAATTTGTCCCAGTCAGTAGTGATAGGAAATTAAGGGAGAAGGGAGGCCAAGTAGGGTATTTAGAATTTATTAGCTTTTACTTCTCTAAATCTAAATAATGCTTTTGCCTTTCTTTTCTCTGCAATGTCTTCTAGATCAGAACTGAGTTGGAGAGAATGTAAGACATATTAAAGAGTCTTGATATGATTTATTTATGAACATAAAACATGACCTTCTGTCTCTTAATTACTTATGTTTATGAAAAATTTACTAGTTGTTTTTGTTTTCTCCTATGGAAAAGAAATCATCAGAGAGATAGCCTCCAAGGATAAGATGCTCAAGATGTACTGCTTTCCTTACTCATTTTAAAAATATTGGTAATAGGTTTCATTAAATTTTATAGGAACATTTAAGTATTGCCACAATAAATGAACTAATTTATACATTTTGAGCTCCTATTACATGTTAAATACTACTTAAGTTTGATGATTCATTTGATTTTTAAACTTAAGCTTCAAAAAATTATGTTAAATTAATTAGCTTAATTATAATAAAAAAGGGCTGGGCACAGTGGTGCATGCCTGTAATCCCAGTGCGCTGGCGGCTAAGGCAGGAGAATCATGAGTTCAAAGCCAGCCTCAGCAACTTAGTGAGGACTTGTCTCTAAATAAAATATTTAAAAAAGAGCTGGGGATGTAGCTCAGTGGTTGAGAACCCCTGGGTTCAATCCTCGATACCAAAAAAGTTAATTAATTAATAATAATAATTTTAAAAAGGAAATGACAGAAAATATATTTGGACATTTTTGTTTTGCTGTTATTATTTGTTTTTCGAAGGCACAACAAAAAATCAACCATAGGTGAGAGTTCAAGATGAAGAGTATAAACAAATGCAAAAAGAGTTCAAATATCAGGCTCTAGGATATCTGGACTCCAAGCAAATTGTAAAAACTCTTTTCCTACTTCTCCAACTAAATAAAATAGTTCTGATTACTATTTTCCAGAATTCTCCCCTCTGTTTTTCCAGTCAGGTTATTTCCCCAAGCTAAATACCTGCTCCCACCCCTTACTCCCACCCGAAATCCACAAAGCTTTCAATTCTTGCTCAAACGGCACCCTCTAGCCACTCACCAATCTCTCCCTCACAGTGCTATACTCAAGTACCACACTCATTGGCACCCACTGGTACAGCACATCAGCCAGCCTCCATTCAGATTGATTCGCTTCACTTTCCTATTGATGGAAGCTTGTGCCTTGGCAAATGCAGCTTTTTAAATTTTACTTTTGCTACTGATTACTTCAGTAAATATGCATTGAGCCTCTGCTCTGGAGATACACTGGAGATACACTGGATATACCACAGCATGTATGAATCAATCCACTCTTTCCCCTCATAGAGATTATAGTCTAGCAGGCTTTTGTTCAGATATTTGACCATAATTTTATTTATGATATCCTTTGGATAGTCATATTTATATCCGACATACACAATATATAGATATCTTATGTCTGTAGCTTTATTTCAAGCATTTAGTTGCATCTAACATAATACCCAGAGTAGGACTTATTTCAACACAGTATCAAAGAAAACTGGAAGAGCCATAAGAGAACAATTTTTTTAAAACATTGAATTGCCAAATAGGAAATTGACAGGGAGAAGACTGAAGCTTAAAGTCACATGGGGAGATATTCTGAGTAAGTATTTATTAATTTGATGGACTTGAAAAACTTTCAGGAGAATTGTTGCCAAATATCTCCCTCATTTGCTAGTTAACATTTTTTCATGTTCGCTAGGGTTTATTTAGTAACAGATTTCAGAGACAGATTTTCAATGAATCTCTCTATTTTTACAGATGAGAAAATGAACCAGAAGACAATTTGATTTGTTCAATCACTATCAGCTGAATATGGGCGAGTAGCAGCCACAGCAGCAGCAAAAATATATTTAAACCGTAACTTGCATTTTTTTTTGTAGAGCAGAGGTATAACTTGCAATGATGATCAGAGGCAGACTTGATTAATCAAAACATAGATTCTTGAAACAAAATAGAGTCTAAAAATAGATGCACACACATAAAGTCATCTGATTTTGCAAGTTATAAAAATCATGCTTTTAGTTAGCCTAGGACTTCTAGCTCAGACAAGATGGTATAGACTTTATTTCTGTCTGCTCCTCCCAGATAAGTATAAAAATAATGCAACAGGCAGCCAAAAGGAATTCTAAAAGGCAGGAAGAAGGAGAACTGATTGGTGACCCCAGGACTAGAGGAATAACACAACTGCAGGACATTTTATGCTCTCTTTATCCCGACCTTAAAAAAAGAAAGAAACTCAGGCTCAGTGTTTTCTGATACACAAGCTAACAATAGCAGAGACAGTTCAAGTAGTGTCATTCCTGTCCTGAATTATATGAGTCTCCCCAACAAAAACAAGCAAAACTAGGCAAGCCCAACAGCAATGGTGAATTCACTGGGAGCCTTGCTAAGATAAGTGGCTGAGGGAAAGGCTCTCCTTCCCTAACAGGTCTGAGAGATACAGGGTCAGTAGGATGTCACCTTTAGGAAGAACCCTTCCATGAGAAATGCCCTGGCCTGGAAAATCTCTTTGTTCCCATAGACTGAAGACTCCTCTTCCTAGTCCAAAGTCAATAGAGGGCACTGCGAGAGGTTATCCACCATAACAAGCACCTGGCCCAATAGAGAACTTAATTATCAAGGGCCTAACACTTGCTTCTCCTGCAGAAAGATACCAGGCATCCTGGTCTGGGGCAAATAACATCAGAACACTAATAGTAGCAGATAACCAAGCAGAACAAAATACCACCATAGAGACTCTGAACATTAAACTGCCACTGATACCACAGCCCACAGTAGTCTAAATTAGACTACAACCTGCATGTTCAACCAAAATGGGATGACTGCATGCTAAAATAAAGATTTAAATAGGACCCAAATTCTCCTAATATAACAAAAATGTCCAAGATGCACTAAAAATGACTTGTCATACTAACAACAAGGAAAATCACAACTAGAATAAGGAAAAACCATCAGCAAATATCAACATCAAGATGAATCAGATGTTGAAATTATCTGACAAAGGATCTTAAAGCAGCCATCACAAAACTCATTGATGAATAAGAAGAGGAAGAAAAAGAACCTAAATAATGGAAGTTACAGAGTTAAAAAAAATAACATTTAAAAAACTGACTCACTGGACTTGATAGAAGAGTGGAGATAAGTATAGAACCGGTAAAATTGAGGATGGATTAACTGAACTTATTCAAGTAGGACAACAGCAAGAAAATAGACTAAAAAACAAACAAGCCAGAATCTCACAATGAATAGGATAATAATAAGATGTTCCAACATTTGTACCACCAAAATCTTAAATGAGCAGAAAAAGAATGGGGCTAAGCTCAAAAATAAAATGACTGTTCTAGTGCCTAAGTCTTTGATCCACTTTGAGCTGAGTTGTTTTTTTTTTTTTTTTTTTTGGTACTGGGATTGAACTGAGCCATATCCCCAGCCCTATTTTGTGTTTTGTTTAGAGACAGGGTCTCACTGAGTTGCTTAGTGCCTCACCATTGCTGAGGCTGGCTTTAAATTTGCGATTCTCCTGTCTCAGCCTCCCAAAGTGCTGGGATTACAGGCGTGCACCACCGCACCCGGCTTTGAGCTGAGTTTTGTGCAGGGTGAGAGATAGGTTTAATTTCATTTTGTTACACATGGCTTTCCATTTGGAAAAATGGAAAGAGAAAAATTGAAAGCATTGTTGAATAGGTTATCTTTTCTCCAGTGAATGTCTTCGGTGCCTTGGTCTAGTATTAGATTACTATATTTGTGTGGGTTTGTCTCTGTGTCTTCTCTTCTGTACCATTCGTCTTCATGTCTGTTTTGGTGCCAATATCATGCTGTGTTTGTTACAATAGCTCTGTAGTATAGTTTAAGGTGATGCCTCCTGCTTCAACTCTTCTTGCTAAGTATTGCTTTGGCTATTCTGGGTCTCTTCTTTTTCCAAATGAATTACATGATTGCTTTTTCTATTTCTATGAATAATGTCATTGCAGTTTTAATAGGAATTATGTAAAGTTTGTATAACACTTTTGGTAGTATGGCCATTTTGACAATGTTAATTCTGCCCATCCAGTAGCATGGGAGATACTTCCATCTTCTAAGGTCTTCTTCAATTTCTTTCTTTAATGCTCTGTAGTTTTCACCGTAGAGGGCTTTCATCTCTTTTGTTACATTGATTTCCAAGTATTTTATTTTTTATTTTTTTGAGGCCATTGTGAATGGGGTTGTTTTCCTAATTTCTCTAAAGTGAATTCATCACTGATGTATTAGAACATATTTGATTTATGGATGTTGATTTTATATCCTGCTACTTTGCTAAATGCATTTATTAGTTCTAGAAGTTTTCTGGTGGAATATTTTAGATCTTCTAAATATAAAAGCACATCATTGGCAAATAGTGGTAGTTTGAGTTCTTCTTTACCTATTTTTTTTTTGTTGTTGTTGTTGTTGTTTTTGGTACTAGAGATTGAACTCAGGGGCACTCGACCACTGAGCCATATCCCCAGCCCTATTTTGTGTTATATGTAGAGACAGGGTCTCACTGAGTTGCTTAGTGCCTCACCATTGCTGAGGCTGGCTTTGAACTCGCAACTCTCCTGTCTCAGCCTCCCAAAGTGCTGGGATAAAGGTGTGCACCACCACGCCCAGCTTCTTTACCTATTTGTATACCTTTAATTTCTTTCTTTTGTCTAATTGCTCTGGCAATTAGATTTTCAAGAACAATGTTGAATAAAAGTGATGAAAGAGGGCATCCTTGGTTTGTTCCAGTTTTTAGAGGGAATGCTTTCAATTTTCTCTGTTTAGAATTAGTGATATGGAGATTCCTCAGAAAACTCTAAATGGAACTGCCATTTGAGCCAGCTATGCCACTCCTCGGTTTATACCCAAAGGAAGGACTTAAAATCAACATACTACCGTGATGCAGACATATCAATGTTTTATAGCAGCTGAATTCACAATAGCTACACTATGGAACCAACCTAGGTGCCCTTCGATAGATGAATGGATAAAGAAAATGTGGTGTGTGTGTGTGTGTGTGTGTGTGTGTGTGTGTGTGTGTGTTTGATGAAATATTACTCAGCTTTAATGAAATTATGGTATTTGCTGATAAATGGATGGAGCTGGAGAATATCATGCTAAGCGAAATAAGCCAATCCCAAAAAACCAAAGGCTGAATGTTTTCTCTGATATGTGGATGCTAATTCACAATAAGGGCAGGGCAAGGTGCTAGGGAAGAATAGAGGTACTTTAGATTAGGTAGAGGGGAGTGAAGGGAGGGGAAGGGACCTGGGGATAGAAAGGATAGTAGAATGAAACAGACATTATTACCTTATGTACATATATGACTGCATGACCGATATGATTCTACAACATGTACCATCAGAAAAATGAGAAATTATACCCTATTTATGTATGATATATCAAAGTGCATGACTAATTAAAACAAATTTAAAAGTTTTAAAATAAATAAATAAAATGACGGACAAAAGAGACAAGCCTACAGATTCAAGAAGCTGAGTGAAACTCAGTCAGGATAAATCAAAAATTTCACACAAAGGTACATCAAAATGAAAGACTTTTTCTTGAAAGCAGCCAGACAAAACAACCTATCAGGAACATTAGTGCTAGTGACAATGAATTTTTATATCATGGAAACCTGAAGGAAGTGGCACATTTTCCAAGTTCAAGAAGGAAAGAACTGGGACTGGGGTTGTTGTTCAGTGGTAGAGTGTTTGCCTTGCAACTGTGAGGCACTGGTTCAATCCTCAGCACCACATAAAATAAATAAAGGTATTGTGTTCATCTACAACTAAAAATATATTTAAAAAACAAAAAGAAGGAAAGAACTATCAACCACAAAAGTCTGTATCCAGATACTGAAATTATCCTTCAGTAAAGCAGGGCAAAGACATTATTAGAAGAAGGAAAACTAAAGGTCTTGTTGCTAGGAGAACTACTCTTACAGACCGGCTCTAAGAAAAGTTCTTCAAAGAGAAAGAAAAGGATTAAAAAAGGAAAAGAAAAAGAAGGAACAATGGAATAAGTAGACATATGGGTACATAATATTCTTCTCAAGAGTTTCAGAAATCATATTTAATTACTGAAACAAAATTGTAACACCATCTGATACTTCGGACAATATATTTAAAAGTAATGATAGTAGAGGGGCATATAAAAATAAGGTTTCCATGCATCTAAGGTGGTAAAATGTCCATGCTAGTTGACTGTAATAAGTGGCACATGTGTATTATCATCCCCAGAGAAATGAGTAAAAAAGCTGGTAAAGGCATACATTTAAAAACTCTATAAATAAAGGGGTAAAAATCCATCCAGATGTCCAAAGAACCCACAGAAGAGCGAGAAATAAGAAACAAAAGAACTAGAGTGAATAAACAGAAAACAAATAATAAGATTGAAGACTTCAGTTCTAACATTCTAGTAATTATCTTAAATGTATATGATATAAATATAGTAATCAAAAGACAGAGCTTAGCAGAATGGAAAATACACATGACCCAATATATTCTTTACAAAAATTTTCCTTTAAATCCACAACATAGGCAGGTTGAAACTGAAGGGAAGGAAGAGAATATATCATGCAAACATTACTTTAAAAAAATAAGAAAATAGAGAGGAGACCAGTGGAGTAGAGGAAGGGGCCAGAGGGAGGGAAGAGGAAAGGAAAAGGAGATATATTTGGGAGTGAAATAGACCAAACATATGCATGTACAAACATATCACAATGAATCTCATCACTATGTGTAATTATAATGCACCAATAAAAAAGGGGAAATATCAGGAGTGGCCATATCAATATCACACAAAGTCAACATTAGAGTGAAGAAAATTACCAAAGTAAAGAAGGCCATTATTTTTATAATCATGAAAACATAAGTCCACTAGGAAGACATAAGAATTCTAACTGTGTATATATCAAACAACAGAGCCTTGAAGTACATGAAAGAAAACTGACAAAGGTGGAAAGAGAAATATAAATATACAATTACAATTGCTGACTTCTAAACTCCATTTTAGTAACTGACTGAACTACTAGACAATATCAGCAAGAACATATATGCACTGAGCAACACAATCAAGCAACAGTATTGAGTTCATGTTTGTAGAAGAACACTTCATCCAAAAAGAAAGAAAAACACCCCAGAAAATACAATTTTGCAAGTGTTCATAGAATATTCATCAAGATACCTTGGGCCATATAACAAATATCAAACAATTTTTAAAAATTACATCAGCATGTTCTTTGACCATAATAGAATCAAAATTGAAATCAGTAAGAAAAAAAAAGCAATAAAATCTCTACGCACATTGAAATTAAGCAACATACTTCTAAGTACTCCATAGACTACACAGAGATAGTCTTAAAGCAAATATAAAATATACAACTGATTTAAAATTACAGCATATCAAAATATTTGGGTGCAGCTAAAGCAGTCCTAAGTGGGAAACTTATAGTGAAAATTTTTAGATTAGGAATGAGAAAAAGCTTCAAACAAATATATCTATATATGAAGAAACTAGAAAAATTAAGAGCAAATTAAACCCAAACACATTAGAAGGTAGGGAATAATAGAGATAAGGGCAGAAATTAATAATACTAGAAATAGAACAGAATAAAAAATCAATTTTATAAAATCATTTCAAAAATATCACTAAGATTTGTAAACCTAAAGCAAGACATAAAAAAATAAACAGAAAAGACATAAATCACAATGTCAGGAATGAAATAATGACTAACACTACAGATCCTATAGTTATTATGAGACTAATCTTGGAAAACCACAAATAGTTTACATTTCTAAATTTGACAATTTAGAATAAACAAACTAGTCTTCAAAAACTATGAACTACCAGTAGTGTAAGTCCTAAAATTTAAGTTCAATATTATGTGTTGCTTTAATACATAGTGAAATTTAGAGAGCCTTGAACAGCCTAATGGCAAATTCCACTCAATCTCTGATCCTGTGGATAAGACCAAACAGTCCTCCTCACTGAGCGAACCAGACAGAGATCCTATTAATCTTTGAGCTGCAGATTTCAGTTTTCTGCCAGTCCAAAGGATTATTCAAACAAACCAGTTCACATCCTCCGATTTGGTACTTGTTAAAACTTTACTCAAGACTATTGCAAGAGGTAAAGGGACCACTGCAATGGGGTCTTGCAATGGGGGAGAAAGATTGGGTTCAACTTTGAACATAGAATGCTCATGTGGGAATTTATAGCCAAGGAACAGAGTGGGGTTCAGTGGATGGAAATTTACTAAAAGGAAACATTAGGGGCAAGGGAGAATCTGGATAACCCAACATAACAGGATTCTTGCTGAAGGCAAGTCAGAGAGCTCAAACATCACCTGAGGGATAGTGGAGGATGAAGAACCTAAGGAGATATCAGGTGTAATCAGATGTCAAGGAGGGGGGAGTTCTTGTTAAATTATTGAAAAGATTTCTTTGTTTAAACTGAATATTACAAGGAAGTAAACAGATGAGTCTAGAAGTTTCAGAAACCTTACTAATGTTTTGCCAAGCAAAGAATCATTGTTCACCACCCATAAACAAAAGAGCATTCCATTCTCTTAATAGTACAAAATCTGCCTTCCACAGCCTCTGCTTCTTCAGTCTGTCCCTGAGTACACCCTTGTTTATCTCCCTGTGGCATGGGGTGTCATTCTCCATTAGGCTATGAGTATAAGTGAATACTGACAATCTCATCTATCCAGTATTATGTACCATGTGATTGGCCAGCTCCATAACCCAAAGGTAGGATTCCCTCCCTCACCAGTAGGTAAACTGAATGTCACTAAAACACTGCCAAGCCTAAACCAAGATGAAATAGACAATCTGTATGTATAATAAAATTGAAGACTTCAGTTCTAACATTCTAGTAATTACCTTAAATGTATATGATATAAATATAGTAAGCATCTATCCCTATAGAGGGATAGATACATAGATCAATGGAACAGAGAAGAGAACCCAGAAACAAATCCACACAAATATGCACAACTGAATTTTGACAAAAATACACAGGCAGTTCAAGGAGCAAGGATAACTTTCTTAACAAATGGTGCTGGCACAACTGTACATACGTAAGCAAAAAAAGAAAAAGAAAACCTAAATCTCTTACTTTATGCAAAAACCATTTCAAGATAGGTTTTAAATTTAAATGTAAAATGTAAAAATATTAAATTCTTAGAAAATGGGAGAAATTTTTTCAAGATTTAGAGTAATATAGAATTCAAAGACAAAATAAAATAGCAAATTAGACTTTATCAAAATTTAAAATTCTTCATCAAAGGATGAAAAGGACCACTACAGACTGGAAGAGACTATTTGAAAACCATATATGCAACAAAGAACTAGTATGTACAATACAGAAAGGATTCTCAGCAGTAAAAAAGCAAACAATCTGAATAAGGAATAGGTAGAAGTCATGAAGTGGCAATTCCCCCAAAGGGACACAGATGGTAAATATGCACATTAAAAGATGTTCAGCTTTATTAGCAATAATGGAAGTGCAAATTAATGCCATAATAAGGTATCACTCCATACCTACCATGATGGGCAAAGTGAAAAAATAGTGATAACCCATCAAGTTCTTGTGATGATGCAGAGGAACTGGATCACTCATGCATTGTCTATTAGGATGCAAATGGCACAACCACACTGTAAAATAGTTTGGCAATTACAATACTACCCAGCAATTGCACTTCTGGGCATCTATCCCAGAAGAATGAAAGCTTACAGTCCCCCCACAAAAAAACCCTGTATGCAAATTACTATAAAAGCTTTATTCATAATATAAAAACTGGAATCAACCCAGACATCCTTCAATAGGTGACTCCTTGAGCAAATTCTATCACATCTATATCATGGAATGCTATTCAGAAACTAAAAGGAACAAACTACTGATATAAGCAATAATTTGAGTGAATCTTTGGGTAAAAAGTTGTCTTTTTAAAAAAGACAATCCTAAAATGTTGCAAATTATATAATTTCATTTATATAAGATCTTGGAAAAGACAAGAGCCAGAAATGGAGAATAACTTAATAACAAGATAATGAGGGAATAGTGAAGGGTGATGGATTTGGTAACAAAAGGGCCCAGCCAAGATCTGTTATGGTTTGGATATAAGGCATCCCCTGAAAAGCTCATGGGTTATTCAATGTCTCAAATCTCAGAAGTGAAATGATTAGATTTTAAGAGCTCTGATCTCATCAGTGGATTAATCCATTTGATAGGTTGATAATTTATCAATCCATTTGATGGATTAATAATTTGAAGGGATTACTTTACTGTAGGTAGATGGGACATGGCTGGAGAAAGTAGGTCATTGGAGTAATGCCCTAGGGGATTGTATTTTGTCCCTGGCTCCTCACTGTCTCTCTCTCTGCTTGCCAGCTGCCATGAGTTGAGTGGCTATCCTCCTTCACACCCTTCCGCCATGATGTTCTGCCTCATCCCAGGCTCAGAGCAATTGAGCCAGTCAACCATGGAATGAGATATCTGAGACTGTGAACCCCAAATAAACTTTCTCCTCTGAGGTGTTCTTGTCAGGTATTTTAGTCACAGCAACAAAAAGCTGACTAACACGAGACCCTTGAGAGAATGGAACGGTTCTTTATCTTGACTGCACTGATCAATACCTGAGCCTACACTGTTGATAAAGAGGTATACAACTAAATGTGCACACGATCATGCATACACCACCCCACACATACACAACTGAGTTAGAGTAAAATCAATAAGAATAAGACTAATGTCAATATCCTATTTGAGGTAATGTACCACATTTTTATACATATTTTCACAAGATGCTAATACAGATGACGCCATTTGGGATGGGGGCTGTGGTGAGGAAGAACATTATGGTGGAGAATGCGTAGTAGAGCAAAGCTGCTCACCTCATGGCAGCTGAGGTGCAAAAAAGAAAAAAGAAAAGTAAAAAAGAAAAAGGAAAGAACGGGGATCCCATTACACCTTATAAGGCACACCCCCAATAACATAACTTCGTCCAACTAAGCCCCATCTCCTAATGTTCCCACCTCCTCTCTATAGCTACATAATCTGAGAACTAAGCCTCAACGCATAAGCTTCTGGGGGAAGCTTAACACACAAAACAATAACAGGTTGGTTTCTATTTTGGGATTACTAATTTCAAAATACTGGAATATGAGAAACTTACTCTTAAAACTACAGACAAAACATATATGTTTAAATACCTCTGTATAATTTATAAAGCATAGTTTCATCTTTCTATTATCTCAAGGGTCTTGGGTTAGTCAGCTTTTTGTTGCTGTGACTAAAATACCTGACAAGAACACCTCAGATGAGAAAGTTTATTTGAGGCTCACAGTCTCAAATGTATCTTCAGCTTCTTATGGGTCCTTTGAGATAATGCTATTATTAATTCGACTCTATGGGTAAGGAAACTGAGGCACAGAAAGATAAAAGTCTTGGCCATCATAAAACACTGTGCATGGCCAAGTCAGCACTCCAGAACAAAAACTCCTCTGATTTCACATTATACACTTGGTATTTCCATAAATTTTTATTATTCTAAGAAATTATTTATTATTCTAATTAATTCTGGGTGATTCAGAAAAACTTTCACACCTTACACTATTTGAGGCCATCAATAATCACATTAGGCATCATAAATAATATTATAGGTGAAGAGAAGTGGTTTGGATTTGTGTTGATGTTGTTTTAATGTCAATGTTCTCTTCCTCAAAAAAGCAACAAAATTACAAGACAAAAACAAAAAAATCATTTCTTTGAATTTGATGCCAGTTTGAATAAATAAAATAGTATTAACTATAAGCCTTAAATATATGTGAACAAATTTCCCCAATAAAGCACATTAATGTAAAAGAAAAAAAACATTTTTTTAATGAATAGGAATTTAACATTATCAACTAAGTTATCAACAATCAGGCCAATATGATGTGTTGTGGACTTTCTGGTTGATGAAAAAGTCTTTTTATTCATGTTAATTCTTATTGTTGAAACTTTGGGTCACACTGTCACTTTGATGAAATGTGTAATAGTCAATATAATAGTCAATGAATCGTTTTTAGGTGCTACCCCTTCTGATAAATGGTAATGAACTTTTTCCTATATTAATAGCTGAATTCTTATAATAATAAGATATTATTCTGTTTAACTTTCAGTCAAGAAACATCATCTAAATTTAACCCTAAGTCAGATGACTTGATTTTATTTCACCTCTGATTGCTGTAGCTGGAGGAGATCTTATGGTTGTGGAGAAAGGAAACATGAATCATTGAGTGAAAAGAAAATTATATTGTCAGCAGCAATTGGAGTTATTTCAGGTATGAATGGAGTTCACTTATTTTGACCTCAGTAGGATAAAAAGCAAAAACTTCTAAAACCTTTAAAATACTTTGGTAAATTTTATATATTAGCTAAAAGATAAAATTAACATTATCTTCCTTAGAAATGTTCTGTGGGATCACACCCAAGGAGTGGTATCATAGACCAGAAATTGCAGTTTGAAGTTTCAGAACCAAACTTCTTTCTGTAATCTTAAATGGAAGTTGAGGTAACTATGCTTTTGATTCATCAACACCCATTTATTAGTTTTTACAAATAAATACAAAATTCTTTTTATTTTTTAAAAGCATCTGAAGTTGACAGTGCTAAATAACATCTTCACCTTACAAGAGATCTCAATTTAACAACCGCTTGAACTGAATGAATTTGAGAAATAAACTTAGAAATGATATAGCAGCTATGCATGAGCTCAACAAATTAAAGCAACTTTACTTGGTAAGAATGCCTGTACTCATGAATCAAAACAATTTTGAATGTTATACAAGCTTCAGGAATGATGTTGTCATAATATGAAAGCACAGATAAGGAATCTTAGGCAATCTTTTTCTCTATAAATGTCAAAGAAAATCTGCTCATGTCAGTGACACTTCCTTCAGGTGACTGTTTCTTGCAGGACTGTGTAGCTCTGTGCCCCTGTCCATGGTGCTAAGAAGAGTTGGCTATGGCAGAACAGTCTCCTGAAAATGAAAGAATGGAGAGTTTCAACAGTGCAGAAGAGAGAGAAATTCTCTACCAGCATTCCTAGCCCTTTACTTTAGGTTACACATTCTCTTCAAAATCCATTGATAACTATGGATGCTTTCCCTGGTGTGGGGGTATAGGGAGGGAATGGACGGATATATCCATCCACACAAATTCTTAATAATTTCATGGCATATATGGAACCCTTCCATCTTCTTCATGCAGTCACTTCTTCATCTTGTAGTCTTCTGCTGTGTTCTATGGCTCTTGGCCCTGCCTTCTTTTTCTTTTTTAATGGTGCTTGGGATTGAACCCAAGGCCTCAATATGCTATGCAAGCACTCTACCACGGAGCTACATCCTCAGCATAAGCCCTGCCTTCTTTTATCTGTGGCACCTCTACCACTCACCCCCATCCCCTGCCATACTGAACTGTCCTAAACTTTGTCTTCAGTCTTTTTTTTAGCTCTAATAGCTCAAATTAGGACAACTTTAATAAAAACAATTTGCATTTTTGGCCAAGTGTATTATATGCCAGGAACTGTATTAAATTATTTAATTCTTAAGAGTCACAAAGAATGTACCATAATTTTAAATTTTACTGATTAAAGAACAAAGCATGCACAGATAAAATAACTTTCCCAAAACCACAAAGAAAGCTTCATGTCTGGATTGGAACCTAGATCTATTTGATTCTCAATCTTCACTCATAATTTCTGTTTTCTGAGCACCCGGATCTATATTTTGGCATCCAGGAGGTACTGTAGCTTCCCTGAGAGTGAGGTATTATCTTTCTACCTTTTTTTTTAACTTAGAACTTTCTAAGTTAAATTAGAAATTTCTAATTAGAGCCCTGATATCTACTGCAGATACCCCTAACAATGACTATCCCTCCCAGAATCATCTCTTCACACTCTTCAATGAAAACCTAGGGGCTGTGGACCTCCATGGAAAGCCAGAACCACACGGCTTCTTATATACTAATCAGCACTGAGCTTTAGCGGTTTGCATAAAGATTAAATGTTCCCATTCCTTGGTGTATAGATTCAATTCTAATTTTTAAAGAATTATAGTTAGTAAATATTTTTATATACCATTGATTTTTAACAATTATTTTTACACTGGTATTTGTTATGTTGGATTACTTTTTTAAAAGGTTATCGCATATGAGTGCTGCTAAAGCACTGTGTCCTCCACATATAGAAAATTGGATTCTTGATGGCTTCTTGTTCCACTCTGTTTCCTCATGTTATTCAGCTGGTCTGTCTTTTAAAATCTTCTCCTTCATTCTGGTCATTCTTATTCTTTTATTAGTAAAATATGGTCTATTGCTTATTAATATCCCAAATCTGGCTTTCAAAATTTATAAAATGTTTTAAATTTATGATTTGTAAATCATATGATTAATGTGGTTTTTTCATGTCTATGAACAAGTAGTTACAAGCTTAGGTCTAAAATGAAATTCTCTTATAGTCCCTGTAATATCTACATTAGGGCTGAATAGTAAGGTTTTGGATTTGAGTTAAAATGAATGCATGCTTTATATAATATGTTTAACTATTTGAGGAATTTTTTTAAGACATATTACTATTTTACATGACATTGTGTTTTCCAAATGGCATGTGTTATAAAGTTGCACATGTGGGAATGGTTTTAAAATAACTGTATGCAATGGAATTACATATGTCAAAGAAACAGTTGTTTTAAATCACTGACAATTCCATTTATGCTTTTACCTCTCACTAAAAGTTTTCAAAATGCGCACTCAGTGGCTAAAAATAAAACCAAAAGATTACTGAAAAGGAAAACAAATAGTAGTAGGTAATCAACCTCACAAATGCCTCCTGAGCAATAATAAAACCAACCAAAAAGTATCAACCATTTTTTCAAACTCAATATGACTATAATTCATCTCAGTATATATCAGAAATAATTTATTTTATTAGAGATTATGAAAATTAATATATATTACTTTCCCTATATATTTAGGCATTTTTTGCTTTGGACTTTACTTGAGATAATCTGAACATTATGTCACAGTATTTATGTGCTAACAAACTGAAGTTATCAAAGATTACTTAGTACTCAATGAAGCTTTTCACTATAATCATCTCAGGGTACTCCTAGGAGGGACATGCCCAACACTTCTAGTGAGTTATTGGGTTGACTACTGTGTTGGTGTTCACTATTGTGTTCCTAACGTAATTACTTTAAGGAATTGATGACTTGTATCAACACATGTGAAGTGCTGGCATAAAATTCAACTTTTTGTTGAATCTACCTTGAACTTCAGTGCCTACAACAGAGGGAAACTGGAACTGTGATTGAGGACAACAGCCAGAATTGCTCTCAAAATTTGTCAAGTTTACACAAGCTTTTCCAGCAAATATATGAAACTAAAGTCACAGAATTTTGTATTTTGAATTTCTGTTTATTTTGGAATATTTGTCCCTATCTTTAACATTATTTGGTAATAACATATGATCTTATTTTACCTAAGTATTCCTAGAATTAGAAATGTATCCTTTGTGTCTGTTCCATAGTTTGCTTTTATGACTTTAGAATCAAATGGAAAAAAATAAATAAAGTAAAAAAGATTGGAACTGGAGGATACTGCTTGTACACAAATGATACCTAAATGATTTACTTTTGCAAAAACCACTGGATTTTCCTACTCTACCTGAATGCATTAATTATCCTCTAACAGTCTTACTTGATGTTTTTCCATTTATTTAGGTTCATATCAAATCATAAACTAATACTCCTCATTATCCAAATGCCTAATCTTCAGTCAAAACTTAAATATCGTGGACAAAATTTCTTCAGTTAAAACATTTTCAAGAAGGGTAAAAAGTCATTTTTTCACAAAGATAAGAATTTAGAAAACTGGGTAAAAGTAATTCTTTTGGGAGTTATTCTTCAATATTTGAGATACTAGCTTTGAGATCTAAATGTCAGATTCTTAGTTTCTGCATCACACAAGAAACAAAGGAGAGAAGCAAATAGCTTGAATGAGGTGGAAATCAGTTTATCACTTCTAATGAGAGAGAATTAAAAGGTTGAAAAAGATATTAAAAAGAGAAATAATAGTAATGAAAATTAAAATTTTCCAAGGGCTTATGGAACCATGCCCTTCATTAAACACTTCACATATTTTTTAATATATACCTTACATATTGAGGAGAGATAGGAAAATAGAAAGAAGATATAAAAACAAACTAATAAAATACTGTAATAACAGAATCAAATGACTTAATAGCAGTGAAGTATTGTGCAAGTTTGGAAGGAAAATTTAAGACTGAAGAGTTTCTCAAAGGATGTCCAGCCAAAGTCCTCATTTATCAAAAGGTCAGAACTGATCTTGAAGATGAACAAAGCCTTCTAGGGTTAGTTTCTTGATTTGGGTACTATTTTAGAATTATCAAATTTGGGATGCTAGTTTGTACTAACTACACTCCCAAGAATATAATTTTAACTTTATTTGAAATTTCAATTGCCAAGAAATAAAAAAGATATTCTAATTCTCAGTTATATTTTTTCCATGTTATAACATGGTATTTGAAGTTAAATTGATGTAATGTAAATCTGATCATGGGGACTGGTAGAGTCATGACATTTTTGAGACTCTGCTTGTGTCAGGCTCTATCTGGTGTTTCCCACACCCAATAGGAAGAGAAAGCCGGACTTTACAAAGGCTTATCAAGACATTTCTCCATTCATCACTGCCAAGACACAAAATGTGTGTCTCAGCTCAAAGCTAACCAACATCCTCTGATTGACATAGTCTTTCTGAAACTGCTAACATTTTCCATCCACCACTATCAAGTTCTAGCCCAGTAGTCTTCAATTTTGTCAGACTGACTACCATTTTTAACCAATATTTTGTAACAATGTTTCATGATCATGAAATAAATAAGAAAAAGCTAAACTTTATGTTTTAAAATAAATATTTTTTCTAAAACATAGTATGTTGATGGAACTGTTCAGGTGTGGTAAAGCCAACAGGTTAGGAGACCACTGCCACTGAAAAGATGATCTGTTACAATTCCCAAGAGTAGGAACACAACAAGTCATGTGGTAGGGAGGGCTACAAGGAGCAGCACCAGGGTGGATCAGCAGATGGAGAAAAGAATTATTGCAAGAGCCTTCATCATAGTTTCTGTGCAAGGCTGGTAAGCAGGCTTGGGGATAGTTAGTTGAAATAATGTGCGCAGGCTGCTATGCAGAAGACCTATCCCTATTTTTCTGTCTCTGGTCCTGGGGTGACTAAGGCAAATGGATGGTGGCTTGGAGTGCAAGAGTCTGACATACCAAGCATTGGTCTGTGGACTCTAGGTTGGTTGGTTTGCACTGAAAAAGAGCACTCACAGGTGAATTGTTCACTCTCTCAAGCAAGTGGGTAATCCTGGGAGGAGCAGTCCCTCTAGTGTCCATCAGCAAACTCCCACAGCATTGGAAGACAGAAAATAAAAGACTTGGCAAATACAATATTATGCCATAAATCTCTTCAAGGAATTTGACTTGTATATTTCAATATGCACATGTTCATTTATGATTACTCAAGATATATTAAACAGTCAGATCTTTGCATAAATAGATAGAGTAACTATGAATATGATGCAAGAACAGACTGTTCCTCTTGGAAGGGTTTTTATTTGTTTTTTGGTTGTTCTCCTAGCATCCCCCTGCCTTTTTGTGGCTTAGATATCCTAATTGGCATTGCCATCAGGGAACTGCCTTCCCTAAGTGGTGAACAATTTGGGGGGAAAAAAATAGTCTTCCCTCAGTTTACATCATAATGACATTTGTAGAAATATCATTTGTTCAGCATATATGTAAATTTAAAATGTTCAAAAACATTTTGAGTTTATATGTAAAATTGAATAGGAATTTAGGCTTCATAATAATAAATAGATTTTCTTCTACATTCATGTACCATTGGGGACGTTTGAGATCCAAACTATACTAATACCTGTTTCATCAAAAATGAAAATCCAATCCAATGTATAGTTTTATTTTCTTCAACTGACCTCTGTATCATTGCTGGAAATTCTCGTTCACTTTTCCATTCTGCATTTAGAGCTTCACTCAGCAGTTGAAACTTTAAAAATTGTACTGGTATCTGAAACCACTAAAGTGACACTATTAGTACAAAAAGGAGCATTAAAAACATGATTTGATTATTCCCATAAGGTCCTTGTAACTAGGACCTTTTCTTTTCTTCTTTTTATTTATTTATTTGTTTGGCAAGCACTACTTGGCATTTTTAGAACAGGATGCTTAAACAGATTTGGGATTTTCCATTATTTTTGGGTTTAAACTATATATGTTATATATATATATACATATTATATATAACATATAATACATATTATATATGTATATATATATAATTTCACTAATGCAAACGAATCATAAAACACAACTTTTCAGCATAGCACACATTGTGACCTAGGTAGCTGGGAGAGGTTTGAAGTGTGTGCCATGTACATTTTGTGTATTCCAAACACTTGAGTTCATCCAAGTGCAATATTCTGCATTCACTTTAATGATCTCCATGGATAAAATGTCATAAAAAGCAAACTCAAAATTTGCTAATGCTCAAATTGTTCCCTAATCTATTAATTGTGAACAAATTCATAGTTTTAAAAACAGCATTATAGCAGAAGTAACTGTACCTTCAATCACTGTTATAACAAAAACATCCTACAAGTTTTTTTAAATGCTGTTGGGATAACAGCTATAACTACTTGGATGCTATAGTTCTTCCTGATTCTGGTTAGGGAAACATTACCTCTAGGGTGTCTTTGGCATGTTGAGCTCATTTGTTTGTTTAAGTCTCAAAATACTCATTTCCCTTGCTTTCAGACTTGCCTACACACCAGTTATATGGGAGCATAAAAGAGGGAACAATTATCTTAATTGTGAAAGACCAGAGAAACCTTAGTAATGCTGATGAGATGCATCTGAAAAGTAAGTGATCTCCAGGCAGCCTGAATAAAAGCCCCTATGCCTGACTTGACTGAATCTGCTGTAGAAGTATTTAAGTTTGTTAGAATGTAGGATATGTTGGTGGACTGGCAGGGAAGGACTTGGAAGGTTCTTTGCCATGTGTTGTTAAGTGTGCTTTGCCATGTGATGATTCCTGTGAATCTAAGTAAATTGGTATTTTCCTTCTGATTAATATGAGTAGTCTTTGACAGCAAACTCCATTTTGAGCTTTCTCTCTGATAACACAAGCTGTAGCCAAGGGGCTGGCTGATAGCAACCTTGACAACTATATACCTGTATGCAAATAGAAGAGTTGGTGTCCTGGAAGTTTCCCTTCAAATCTGACATCTGGAAGGATAATACCCTTCTGGAACCATAAATATCAGTGCCTCCAGACTTGATGCTCACCAAGTTTGAGACACATCTCACCACGACACCATGCTTTGCGAGGAGTATTCACTCTGCATTGACCTTGGCCATCACAGGCTCTGCCGGAGGCAGCAGTCCTTGGCTTCACCAAGGACAACTTGATAGCATTCTAGAACTGATTGAGAATAACCTTGAAGGGACTGATCTCCCAGAGCATCTGAACAATTTCTTCCATAAATGCATGATGTTTGGTTCATTATTAGCACTCTGTACTTGGTGATTTTCTTTGACTAATTTTGGCCTATAATTTAATATATTCTGCTTATTTTTACTTATTTTGCTTTGCTTCTGTTGCAATAAACCAAATAATTCAGGCACTAACGTTGTTTCATCTGCCTCCAGAATAAAGAGTTTGCCCCACTTGGAGAAATTATCCTTGAGGTTAAATTGTTGCCAGGTATCACAGAACTAGATCACTCTTATTGGTCCAGTGTGAAACCATGTAAATATGTTTGAACTTCGTTCTTGAGTGATAGCCAACTTGCAGCAGGGGAGTGACATACTCCATATGTGTTTAGAAAGATTAGTAGTAAGTATACAGAAGGTCATTCCAACAAACTGATGGGATAGTACCTCTTAATTTGAATATCAGGAGGTTCTCAAAAATGTAAAGGATAGGGCTGGGATTGTAGCTCAATGGTAAAGCGCTTGCCTCTCATGTGTGAGGCACTGGGTTTGATCCTCAGCAACACATAAGAAGAAATAAAGATATTGTGTCCATCTACAACTAAAAAAACATATTTAAAAAAATGTAAAGGATAAACATGAGTTAAAGCAAGCATGTGTTTGTGAAAAACGTTATAGAAAAAATAATCACTATCCTTTGTTAAATAGCTAACATATGCCAGGCAAGGGTTCGTGCCCTACAGCATTTTGTTTTTAAATTCTCAGAACATCCATATGAGTTTGATCTCATTTGCTCATATGTTCTCTCTGGTTTACAGGTGAGACTGGGGCTGCAGTTTAATTAATTTGCCAAAAAGTTATTCAGTTACAGTTAATTAAGAATGTACATTTTCATTCTCCAGTGTGTCCCAATTTGGTGGGAAGAAAGCAAACAAGAAAAGCTCTTGTAAGCTTTTTGTGCCTTTCAGAAATTAATACACTGTAAAAATGTTAAGGGTGCATATTGAAATATGTACTGAAAGATAACCATTAATATCATAAAAATGTAAAACTAAGAAGTTAATAAAGAAGGAAAATGCAAAGAAATAAAAGCTACTTGATCAAACAAAGTCAGAAAAGGGGAAATAAAGAATATTAATGAGACTAGCTGAAAACAAATAGCAAGATAATAGAATTAAACCAACTAAAGCAGGAATGAACTGAATGTGAATAGATTAAATGCTCAAAGACAAAAATTACTACACTGGATAAAAAAAGCAAATAAATTCTAAAATCATGTATACTTCAAATGTTCATGCTAAATATAAAGACATAAATGGGTTAAAAGCAAACACCGGGGGCTGGGGTTGTGGCTCAGTGGAAGCGCACTTGCCTCGCGTGTGTGAGGTACTGGGTTCGATTCTCAGCACCATGTATAAATAAATAAAGTAAAGGTCCATTGACAACTAAAAAATTTTTTTTTAAAAAAATAAACACCAGATACAAGAATACCAAAAAGCAAACACCAAAGAAACAAGGATGGGCAAGAAAAGGAACTTTAAAAGATGGTAATATTTTGAAAACAAAACAAAAGAGCAACTCTAAGGAATGAGAGAATTTACAACAGATAAATAGAAGATCTCTACATAACTTGAAGGACACTTTTAATCTGGAGCTCACACAGTTTTAGAATTCAAGTCTCTAATAAGCCTAATACAAAATACCACTATATAAATAGTTACAGATGTGGTTAGGTTATGCCATAATGAAATGTTTTTTGCTAAAAATCCACAAGTGGAAACACAGGCTTCTAACATGGAAGCAACTCTCCCAAATATTGTGCTATTCAAAATTTTACAACTTAAATGCAAAAACATTTCTGATCACATCTTCACATAGTGTGAGTTAACTGTTCTTTGATGAAATTGTTTTCACAAGAAAACATAAAACAATGAGCAGTTTATTCAATCTAGTTTTATGATAGCTACATCACTAGAAACATGAAAGGATTTTGCAGTTGTTTAATAATAAGGAATTTGTGCTTTCAAAGAGATAAAATCATTATCTGGTTGACATTTAGTTTCCCATGATTTGTTTTATAAACAATAAAAGATAATTGAATTATATTTCAGAGAATATTTTAGGGCCAATTGCATTTTAAAGCCATTCAGTTTAAAGACATTAAAAATTTCATAGCCTTTACATATAAATTACTAGAATTTATACACATACCCTATATTAATTACATAATCACAGTTACAGGATTTTTGTGTTGGTGGGACAAGAAAAATATTGTAACATTTTCTTTTCCTTTCTTTCTTTCTTTCTTTCTTTCTTTCTTTCTTTCTTTCTTTCTTTCTTTCTTTCTCTTCTTTCTTTCTATCTTTCCTTCCTTCCTTCCTTCCTTCCTTCCTTCCTTCCTTCCTTCCCTCCCTCTCTCTCTCTCTCTCTCTCTCTTTCTTTTTTTCTGATACTGGGGATTGAACCCAGGGCCACTTTACCAGTGAACTACATCCCCATCCCTTTTTGTTTTTTATTTTGAGACAGGTTCTCACTAAGTTGCCTAGGCTGGCCTCAAATGTGCCATCATCCTGCCTCATCCTCTTAAGTAGCTGGGATTATAGGGATGAGCACTGTTCCCAGCATATTGTTACATTTCCTGAAAGCTTTACATTGCTCAACTGAAATGAGAAGAGAATTAAGTCATTTTCTTCTACAGCTTCAGGTATGGTTCACATGAAGCAGTAACAAAGAAAACATTGCAAAATAGCTTCATGTCAGATATCCTGTACCTGTCACTACTGTAACGTTTGTCCCACTATCAGTTAAACTTGGGCTTAATACCAAAAGTTGACCCTGACCTAAGCTTTCTGCTATTAAAACAAACAAAAAAAACAAAAAAAAAGCAAGACACTCCTTCCCTTCAAAGCATTTTGAGAATGTTGCTTCTTTTCACATTTGAAAATGCATTTTGGCGGTTCCAAGATGGCGGCCTAGACAGTCCACTCTGCGCTAGGCTCTCAGGGACCAAAGCTGGAAGTGGTGGAGGTGCCGTTTTCCAGCCAGCTTCCTGGCATCATTCTGCAGCTCAACATCCCACGCAGGAATTTCGCTCGTGTATGTGTGAGTACAGG
>PVHX01011395.1:0-64483 GCA_004024805.1 Geosciurus inauris | reverse complement strand
CGCTGAAGCCACGCCTCCTGGCTACCGCTGCCTCCCGGTGATCCTGTACTCACACACACGAGCGAAATTCCTGCGTGGGGTGTTGAGCTGCAGAATGATGCCAGGAAGCTGGCTGGAAAACGGCACCTCCACCACTTCCAGCTTTGGTCCCTGAGAGCCTAGCGCAGAGTGGACTGTCTAGGCCGCCATCTTGGAACCGAACCCGACAATATAGACTTTTAAATAGGTACAGTAATGAAGCTAGGGACTGTGGTGCACAACCATAATCTCAGCGGCTCTGGTGGCTGAGGCAGGAGGATCACATGTTCAAAGCTAGCCTCAGAAACTTAGTGGGGTCTTAAGCAATTTACAAGACCCTGTCTCAAAATAAAAAATAGAAAGAGCTAGCAATGCGGTTCAGTGGTAAAATGGTCTTAGATTCAATCCCTAGTACCAAATAAATAAATACATAAATAAATATAATAAATGATTATAAGTATAATAAATGATTATATGTATAATAAATGATTAAAGCAGAAATAGAGGATACAAACACAACAGACTTATTTTGTACTTAAAGTCTTATGAAATTAAACAGATTAAATGAGGAAATTCTTGGAAAAATACAAACAAATGCAAATGACTAAAAATTGAAAAGAAAATATGAACAGATATATACCACGTAAAAAGATTCAGGAATCTTAAAATTTCCCACAAAGACAAACTAAGGCCAAGATGACATCACTGATGGATTTTGCCCAATATTTAAGAAGAATTAATATTCATCATTTAAAATCTTCCAAAAAGTAGAACGTAAGGTCTTGTAAAATAGAAGCTCAATATACAAAAATTGTATATACTTCTGCATATTTACCATGAACAATCTGAATACAAAACACAACAATTTGATTTACAGTACAATTCAAACTAACAAAATACTTATTACTAAATTTAATAAACAAGTACAAGAAAATTGAAGAAATTGTTGGAAGAAATTGAAGAAGATCTAAATAGATGGAAATGTTTCTCATGCTCATGTATTAGAAGAATAAATATTATTAGATGACAATACTTCCAAAATTGGTCTACAGATTCAATGTGATTTCTATCAATATTCCATCTGGCTTCTCTATAGAAATTATCAACCTAATTGTAAACTCATATGGAAACACAAGGGACCCAGATATCCCAACCAATCTTAAAAAGGAACAAAGCTGGTTGTTCTTACTTTCTAATTAAAAAACTACTACAAAACTATGGTAATCAAGACAGCATCGTGCTGGCATAAGGATAGACATATAAGTCAACAGAACAGAATTGGCAGTCTGAAAATTAATGCTTCCACTTACGGTCAATTAATTTTAAATGAAGATTATAAGACAACCCAATTGGGAAAAAATCATTATTTTAATAAATGGTACTAGCACAACAGGTTATTCATATACCAAAGAATGAAGTTGTACCCTATAATGTATAATAAAAAATAAACCCAAAATAGATCATAGACAAAAGTAAGAGATAAAAATATATATTTCTTAGAAGAAAATACACCTTTATAACCTTTGCTGAGAAATGGTTTCTTAGGACACCAAAGAATATAAGAAACAAAAGATAAATTATTTATGTTGAACTTCATCAAAATTAAGAACAATAGCAACAATAATGAATTAAGAAGAAATGATACCATCAAGAAAGGGAAAAAAGCTCACAGAATAGGAGAAAATAAATGCAAATCATACATCTGATTAGGAACTTGACCTTAAATATATTTACAATAAAACTCTTGCAACTTAATAATAAAAGATAACTCAACTGATAAAAGTACAAAGGGTTTAAACAGATATTTCCCCAGGAAAAAAAAATGTTCAACATAATAAAAGATATCCAATATTGTTAGCCATTATCAAGATGCATACCAAAGGTACATTGAAAAACCATTTCATAATTGTTAAAATGATTACAATATCAATAATGATGATAACATATGTTGAAAGTTCTGCACCTTTGAAATTGCTGATGAAAAATTGAACACTGAAATGTTATACATGCAGTTAACCTATGGCTCACCAATCCAAGTCCTAAGTGTTTATATTTTAAAAAGCAAAAACCTATGTCCACACAAATGTTTCTATGTGAATGTCAATAGTAATATTTTCAATAATAGTTCCAAGTGGCATTAACTGATGAATGGATTAGAAAAATATGGTAGGTCCATACAATGGAATATTATCGTCCAATGAAAAGGAATGGAGTACTGGGAATACTAAGTACTGATGCTACTAAAATATGAATGAAGCTCAAAACATTATGCTAAGTGAATGAAATTAGTAACAGAAATGAGTCAATTTATAGGGAAGTCCAGAATCATCAAATCACCAGAAAGACTGGTGTTTAGGGCAGAGATAGAGTGTAACTATTAATGGATAGAGTTTCTTCTTGGGGTGGTAAGTACATGCTAAAATTAGAATACTGCATAGTGTGAACAATTCCATGAATATACTCAAAAACATTAAATTGTGCTTAATATAGATAAATAAAATAAAACAACTGCTGAGATTGCATAAATATAATCTTTTAGTTTCAATTTTATCCACATTTTGTGGTCTCTAAAGATGTGACTGTGTCTTACGCATAGTTGAATACCCAGCTAGCTCTCCATTTTTGCGTTGTTGTTACTGACTCCTAAATATTTCCTGGACACATAAAAATGTTATGTTTTAAATTATAAATCTGAATTAGGGCAAAAATATTCTATTTAGTATTTTAAATCTTGTAGAATCACCATTTGGAATAGTCCTGCTCCATCATTATCAATAAATACAAATTGATAAATAGACAATGAGATGTCCTAGTCAGCAATTTCTAGGCAAGATGCTGTGATTATCCCTTGAAGTTTCCAGAAGAGGAATCAAAGTTTTTTGAGCTCTGGAACTATCTAATCTTGTTTTAGTAATTTGTGTTTTACAATTCACAGCTCATACACAGTCTCACCTCACACTTGAAGTTTCTATTTTTTTTAATCAAGTAGGTTCTAATAAATCTGAAACTTATCCAGAATTCTCTTCTGTATAGTTCAGAGCACAAATTACACATAAGATGATAAGTTCCTTGTAGGCAGGGTCTTAACTAACAGTAACTTTATCACCTCCTACAATACCATCTATCAGATAATTTGTATTTGTTACATTTGTCCTATGAATCCTCTAAAATGAAATTCTGATGTTTTCTGGCCCTCTCCAAAAGTCTCATTTCCGTGAGAGACAATAAACACACACACATAGTCACCAGGTATTTTAGTAACCTTAGACTGGGCATTTTCCTTCTTTATTTATTCAGTTTTTGTTTTCTTTCTAAATAACTTATGCATATTACTTAGAATAGCCCAGCATGTTAGCCATGTATTTTCTTAATATTCTGAACAAACTCTTCATGACTAGGTCTTGTTGGCATTTTCAAGAATTTTTGACTATTGAAAAGATTATTAATCCTTTCTCAAGGAAATCTGTGCCAACTGTAGTAAAGTATAAATTATGGTAACTGCTAAGTGAGAAAACCACTGATTAAATTCATGCTGAGGAGAGGATGTGTGGCCAAGGCTAGGAGTTCTTCAACTTGTACAGATTCCCACTAGCAAACCTGGGGTTCCATGTTCTCTGTTAACATCTCAAGATAGATGTGTATCACAGGGCTTTCCTAGTGACCTGCCCCCTGCCAGTGACTGGGCGTCCTGTATTCCCTTCTTTGGGCTCCTTTTCAGACAGTGTTCCAAGAGCTGTAGAAGGGGCCAAGAAGGGCTGGCCTGGAAGATACAGGACCACTCATAATGATGCAGGAAGTTAGATCTCCCATATGCAGCCAGGATAAGGGCCTTGTAGAAGGACCGCAGGGGAGCAGGACCTCGTGCCAACCTGATACGGGACTCACTGCTCCTGTGACTCCCTGCTCTTGTGACTCACTATTCCCTGCAGGATTAACCACAATACCTTCCTCTGAGTTAGAGTACCTGTTTCTGTTCCTCACAGAAGCCCTCAGTTACCCTTGCCCTTACCCCTAGAAATGACTGAGCACATGCAGATCCTACGCAAAATGCTTCCTCCCCACCACCCCACAGATGTCTCAAGCCACAACATTGAACCGGTCCTCTTTTTTGGGGGGTGAGGAGAGGTTGGGCATTGGGGATCAAACTTAGGGGCACTTGACCACTGAGCCACATCCCTAGCCCTATTTTGTATTTTATTTAGAGACAGGGTCTCACTGAGTTGCCAACGCCTGGCTATTGCTGAGGCTGGCTTTGAACTCGCGATTCTCCTGTCTCAGCCTCCCCAGCTGCTGGTATTACAGGCCTGCACCACCACCTGGCTTGGTCTAGTGTTCTTAATTACGTAAATAAGGGATTGAAATTATGCATTTCTGATTGGCTTATTACGTGTGGCTCTTGAAGAACTTGATTGGTCCATGCTGGCATCCCTCACTCACCAATCACCTGTGCTGAGATGTCTTTAAAACTCCTGGACAACAGACACCTTGTTGGTGTCCCTCTCCTGGGGTCCCGCCCCTTTGGGAGCTCAGTTTTCTTTCTATTACTCTAACGAATCCCCTTACTCTGCCATCATGGGTGCATTCAAAGAATTCATTCCTCAAATTTGCAAAGCAAAGAACCTAACTGCTGAAGTCCTCCATGTTAACAATAACAAACACAAAGGTAGAAAGAGATTATCAAAGGTGAGACACAGGAATCTGGAGATCACCTGTGATCTTTAAGTAGGTGTAGGAAGTTCACCTCATTCTCTCCAAATCTGTGTTCAGCTCCAGTGTCTGGACTGGATGAGACTGTCTGCTCCAGGACACTGAGTCCAGGTAATGGCTCTATCATGAATTGCACCTTTCAGATAGAGAACATAAAAAAAAAGCTTTTTCTGCTTTAAGCACTGCAATACAAATGTTCTAATTTAATGCTTGAGAGATTTTGATTTGGCCAATTATCATTCATATTGTTGGTTATGGTTATGGCCTCAATGAGTCTTTCAAATTAAGGTGTTAGTTCAATACCCCAGGTTTTGATTTCAGTCTGTGTAGATAACTCTTTTCACTCTATTTTTTATAAATATATCTTAACCTTAGAAGCTCTTAATTCTGAACAATTCCTAGTTTATGGTTCAAGATCATCCTTGACACAAAATGAGACACTACCTGACTCTCCCACTTGAGGCGATGGTACTTTGTTTTTTTGAACTCAGTTTTCCTGCCAGGAGAGACTACTCCTGGTGCTGATTGAAGCTGTACAGTCTGGGCACCTCTGTTCCTCTGTTTCCTTGAGTAATCAGATCCCTCCTAGCCACATGCACCTCAGAACCTTTTCAAACCCAGACTGATGACCTCACAGGAGCCCCGGTCCCTTCCTTACCTCCTTAGTTGCAAGTAAACTCATTTCCGCATCTCGCCCTGTCATACTTCTTGGATCCTCATAGTATGCCTCACATGTCTTTCTTTTCTGAAGTGTTGTTTGTGCGCTTGGTTTATATCTGATCCTTTTCTTGAGGGTGCGGTTCTTGTCCATGATTTTGTGCCCCGGGACCATTATGGAGAGTCTTAGGCGATGATAATTAACTCTGAATGTGGGATGGATGAGTGAATGGAGGAGCCCATACGACTTCCACACGGTGGCAAGAATCAAGGCTAGTCTTCATCGGAGTGAATGAGGCAAATTGTTTAATATTTCTATCAAATCAGAATTCACCCTGGTATACAGTAAATGGGTAGTGTCTCGTCTTTGCTCCATCTCCAACGTTGTGTCATCTGCCCCTGTGGGGAGTGGAGAAGTAAGAACAGGGGAGAGCAGCTGGTTTATCCCTGGGGAATGTCATCTGTACTAGAATGAGCCAGGAGAGTCGGCTTTGCCATCAATCCTGAGAAACTAATATGTTGGACTTCTACTTCTTAGCATGGCATCTGTGAAAGCGTAGGGTTGCAGTGCAAAGGATGTAGGTTTTTTGTTTGTTTGTTTTGGTACCCATGATTGAACTCAGGGGCACTCAACCACTGAGCCACATCCCCAGCCCTATTTTGTGTTTTATGTAGAGACAGGGTCTCGCTGAGTTGCTTAGCTTCTCCAATTACTTACCTCTACTTTCTGATCTTCAAACCTTTTTTGAAGCCAATAGTAAACTGTAGCTCATTTTCCAAACCCTACCAGACTCCTTGTGTCTTCTTTCTCTACAGTTTCCACCTGCTATATCCACAATTGGGGGTGGACACCTTGTACAGACTAAAATCCACGTATGCTGACATCCCTCATGAAAAATGGCACATTATTTATGTATGCTGTACACCTATCCTTCTGTATACCTGATCACTAGATATCTTACGGTATCTAATGCAATATAAATATTATAGAAATAATTATCACATTTACATGATGACAAGGAAAAATGTTGATATACGTTCAGCATAGACATAATTTTAAAAATGTATTTCTGCTTGTTAGAACCCATGGATGCAGAACCCATAGATATGCAGGACTGACTGTATTTTCTTTTGTTGCGCTACCAGATTCCATGTCCTTTGAGTGAGAAAACATATGGAAGACAATCCTGTGAAATATGGAATTGATATTTGGAAAGTACTGAAGAGCTAAAAGCAACCCAAATGTTGCTATTATTTCAATCTCACCAAACAACTATTCCAATCACTAGCACTAAACAGTGAATGCAATGTGTATCGTGATCATGAGAATAAAACTGAACTAAAAGACTTGAACCATTATTTAATTTCTACCATATAAAATTTGTACGTGGAGATATGCAAATAATATATATATTTTTTTGGTACCGGGGATTGAACTCAGGGGCACTCGACCACTGAGCCACATCCCCAGCCCTGTTTTGTGTTTTATGTAGAGACAGGGTCTCACTGAGTTGCTTAGCGCCTCACTGTTGCTGAGGCTGGCTTTGAACTCACGATTCTCCTGTCTCAGCCTCCCTAAGTGCTGGGATTACAGACTTGAGCCACCGCGCCCGAATTGCAAATAATATTTGAGCACAAAATTTGAGTGGGTTTCATGGATGTTGGAAGCCATGCATTTTAGGATTGCACCCCTAAGGGCTGCTGATGCTTATTGAACATCTACGCCATGCTCTGCTCCCTACACACTTCCTGTACTCCACCAGCACAGCCACTGTTATTTCCATTATAGGCAGTACATATGCTCCTTAACTAGGGAGAGGTTGCATCTCGATAAGCATACCATGAGTTGAAAACATCATAGGTCAAAGCTGGATTTACTGTACTAGCCTACCGCACACCCTAGCTTACCAGCATAGCACCCTGAAGAGTGTCCATTATCCCCATTTGTCACTGCAGGGCTGACTGGGAGCTATGGCTCACTGCCTCTGCCCACCATCACCAGAGATTTTGGCCCTGCATATGCTAGCCAAGGGAAAAAAAGAAATCCAAATTTGAAACTGAAAGAATGATTTCTACTGAATGTTAATGGGTTTTGCATGATTGGAACATAAAAAAAAAAAAAAAAAAAAAAGTGTTGCTTTGAATCCTTGTGAGTTGGGGACTAAATGTGACTCTATTGTGAGTTTGTAACTAAAATGGAGGGAAAGAGTCATTCCATTCAAATGGATCTCATCCATAAAGGCAAGGGCAGCATGGGTATCCTGGCCTTCTCTAATAGCATCTGTGGCCACTGGTTCGTTTTCCTGCTTTATCAGTTTTTATTCCAGGGTCCCACTTAGTCATGTGATATATGTGTCTGTTTGTTTCTCACTAATGCTCGCTTTAATACTTAAGCTCCATGAGGGCTGGCCACTGGAAGGTTAGACCACAGAAGAGTGCCTAGAATAGAGGAGAGGCTCCATAAATATTTGTGTCATGATAGAATAAAAAGTCTGAGCAGCAGAAGGAGCAAATCTCTTACATCTATTCAAAGTTATACAATTAGGAAGGAAAAGCAGCCTAAGCCCCACAATGTAGAAAAATACGTTTCCTTACAGGATGCCACGTTACTACTCATATTTCCAAATTACCATTTCCTGTCACCATCCTTGACTTTAAATGGCATCCAGAGGCCACATGTAAACAGAACAGCAGGAAAAAAAAAAAAAAAAAAAACAAAAAACAAAAACGAAAGTTCTAATCCATCTCCATGGCCAGAAATGCTGTCTAAAATGCTGCAAAGAGGATGCGGGAGAAGGACTTTTCCGCAGAAGATGTGATTGATTTATCCCTAACTTCCTAATTGCATTTTATAGAGAGAGTTTACACATGCCACTTTTCACGATGCTCCGAGGAAAACGAGAAGGAAAAGAACATTAAAAAGAAGAGTATGCCATTCATGTTGACTAATGAAGGCATCTCTATCTTATGTGACCACCTTTTCATGTGTTCCTTTTAAAACTGCAATCAATGAAAAGGACAGACATTCTCAGTATTAATGGACATTTGATTAGGCAGAAGTATGCCTTCCTCATGCTAATGATCAGTAATGCTCCTCTGTATGTGAATTTCATTGCCCTGAGAAAAAATACCTCTTTCATTTGCATGATTTAAAAATCCCTCTCAATCATCTAACATTAATTCAGTTAAATATTTTTAACTCAAAAGATTGTTCAATATAATAGTGCATGTCTTTTCCCAAAATTGCTTTGAATTTCCAAGTGCGATACCTTGAAAATCGGCATCTCTATGGACTTTGATGATGACAGGGTTTTGCCCCTGACTCATTGCCTTCTATTCTGATCTTATTCTCAAAATTGCTCACACCTAAACCCAGTTGGAATCCAGGTGCCATTTCTGTTACTTAACTAGCAGCTGTGTCTTTTAAATCATTGACCCTGTATTGAAGATGGGACATTTTTTCAATAAAGAAGGTATGTCTAGCAGCTGTATAGGAGCTGATCTCATCCTTTCTCTTTTATCTCATATAACACTCACCAAAGACTAACATAATGGTCCTCATCCATGAAAATTTGTAATTCGTGCTAGCTAAAGCAAAGAAAAATTCGATGAAAGAAACGATCCTTTAAAACGTCCTTTCCTTCATTCATATATGAAACATTGAAACTTCATGGCTAGTTATTGTAAAGGAAGTTATAGGAAATGATGTAAATTGATTCTCAAAACTGAAAAGAAGAGATGGTTACACAGAATGTAAAACAGTCATCGAAACTAATTATTAATGAAACTTCCCATTTATTCTTCACAGTGAGTTTTTTAGAGAAATAGAGAATTTTGCAAATATTGCAGTTAGGTGCTTCCTTTCCCCCTAAAATCAGCATCAAATAATTTTTAAATATTTTTTTAGTTGTAGATGGATACAATCTCTTCATTTGATTTATTTGTTTATTCTTATGTGGTGCTGAGGATCAAACCCAGTGACTCATGCATGCGAGGCAAGTGCTCTAGCACTGAGTCTCAGCCCCAGCATCAAATATTTTAGCATGATCTGGTTCAAGCTTGGAAATGGGGAGCTAGTCTTTCTAGTAGTTACTGATTCCATGTTCTCAGAAGGTCATACATCCTTGTCTCTTGAATGATCGCTTTCCAGAAAGCTCAGATCAGGAAAAGAAAAGTTGGCTGTATTTTTACTTCATGTGTACTACATGAAGATATAATTTTCTTTTTGAGGTTTCTTTATTATCCTTTGAATTTTCTGTGTCTGTCAGTTCATTATAAATGATGATCTACAATTTTAGACATACATAAATTCAATCAGTGTATTCTCTTGCTCCATGCTGGATAACATTGGCTGCAAAAAAAAAAAAAAACCTGAGTAGTTTAAATAGTAAGGAGAATGCTTAGACACATACCCTAAATAACAAGGCACCATGGTATTTGGATGGAGTGGAAATACAGATTAAATGCTATGAATTTCCAAGGATGGATTGATCATGCCCTCTTGGAGAAAGTGAATAGATTTTCAGAGAGAAGAAAGTGTTGGCTACACATTGTGTTCAGGCTTGAAGTAAGCATTGGAGAGGGTGAGGCCTCAGAGAAGAGTTGAGCAGTGAACACACCTGAGTTGGAGCAGCTAGGAGAACATTCAGGAAGGAGATCATGAGTACTCCCTGCAGCTAGAGAGCAGCCTGTTCGCCAAGGATCAGTGGAAGAGTTTATAATGTGTATTTGAGGATAGATAGTTTACAAATACTGTGTAATTTACAATAGCTATCAGATACTAAGTATATAAAAATTTAAATTACATGGCAAGCCAACATTCTCTTGAACTTAAATGGTAACATAATTATTTTCCTTTTAGTTTAAGCCCATTGCTCATGTGGTACAACGTGTCTTTGATATATATCACAAAGCACTTACTGTGTACAAGAAATTTCACAGATGTGACTCCATTTCATTATAACACGGTGAGCGAGATATTTTCATTGTCATCGAAAATGTCAAAATACTTGACATAATATTTGTACATCTTTATAGTGACAGTGTGATGTTTTAGTACATTCATATATTGTGTGCTGACCCACTTAAGATATTTAGGTTATCCTTCATTGCAAAACTGTATCATTTCTTTGTGATGAGAACATTCAAAATCCTTTCTTACGGCTATTTTAGACGATATGACATATTATTGATAACCATAATCACCCTTTGCAACAGTTGAAAACCATCACTTCGTTTTCCTTTGCGCTGTGACTGCATCTGTAAAACACTGTTTTCCCTTACCCCTCTCCTCTTTTCTCCCAGCCCTCCAGTAGCCATTACTTTGCTCACTAGTTCTATGACCTCAGTGTTTTTAGATTTCACATGAGTGAGATCATTTGGTATTTGTCTTTCTGTGCCTGGCTTATTTCACTCTTTCATCCATGATGCTATGAATGTCAGGAGTGTGTCCTTTTTTATGGCTGAATAGTACTCCATTGTTCCACATTTTCTTTATCCATTCACCCATCAATGGACACCTCAGTTGATTCCACATCTTTGTTGTTGTCCTTTGTCCTTTACAATGAACAGAAGTTGAGATGGCTATAATCAAAAAGACAAAAAATTAACAATTGTGGAGATGTGAAGAAAGAGGTAGTCTGACACACTGGTGGTGAGATTACCAGTTAGTACAACTACTATGAAAAACAACTCAGAGGTGCTTTAAGAAGTCATGCTCACCATTTTAAGGAGGATAATTTAAGGCCCAGCGCATAAAGAACCTTCCCTAGGATCACACATCTCTAAAACGGCAAAGTCAGTGTTGGGTGTGGGCTGTCTGACACTGATGCACATGTAAGGGGCATGGCAGCATTGTTCAGAGTGCATTCAGTGAGGGGATGTGGCATCTTTGTAAACAGTTTATTTAAATGAGACCAATGAGGAAGATAGAAAAAAAAATAGAAAACTATTCAACTAGTACATGCATCTTGCCACTAATTTAGACACTTCATTCCTCAATATCTTGTCGTTGGAGAGTATCACTTAAAAACTTCCAGCCGAGCGTGGTGGCTCACGCTTGTAATCCCAGCACTTTGGGACGCTAAGACAGGACAATCACGACTTCAAAGCCAGACTCAGCAAGGGCGAGGCGCTAAGCAACTCAGTGAGACCTGTCTCTACATAAAACACAAAAAAAATTAGGGCCGGGGATGTAGCTCAATGGTTGAGTACCCCTGAGTTCAATCCCTGGTACCAAAAAACAAAACAAAACAAAAAAGCCAAAAAAAAAAAAAAAAAAAAACTTTCCAGAAGTTTGAAATAGACAGAAAAAAAAAATGGAAAAAGAAATCAATGGGAATATTACACAAACAGGAACCATTTTGTGATAAACAAAGAAAAACATATCTTTGCTTTATTCTTTGCATTCTTTTACTTTTGTGGATATTTTCTGACATAGCAAGCAGCTACCCAGCCACAAATCAGGCGCACAGAGGATAATGTCCTTCTGTTGGGCTAATAGGCATTAAGTGCTTTGCTTCAAACCCCTTGGTAAACAATATTCTGGGAATGATTTCTGGGAGAAAGCTGAAATTCACAGAAGCTGCAATTATGAATTCAACACGACCACGGGAGGATGAAGGTGGTTGATGCATCCTCCTGGATTCTGCCCTCCTGGATTCTAGGCTGCACCTTAACTGTTCAGATGCTAATGCTTCCCTTGGCTCTGCTCCCACTCCTTCTCTCTTTTTGTTTTAACTTTTACTTTGTAAACATTACATCTTTTAAAATGCTAAAGATACGAAAACCAGCACAGCGTTCAAAGAGAAATTAAATCAGTGGTTTATATAGCACAATGTCATAATATTTTCCATACTATTTTCCCTTGCCTTATTAATATAACCATCAGTCTATTAGCTTTAACTGCTGCTGAAGACTGAGCAGATGTCTTCAATGAATACTTCCATCCATAATTACCCCTTATTTTTTTTTCCTGAGAAGTTCAGCTAATTCAGATCCTACCAATGTATATGAAAAGTTTAAATGATTTCTCCCAAAATGCATTACCTTTTTCTTATCTACATTAAATTCCATCTGTCATTATGTTGCACAGTCTCACACTTTGATTAGATCCTTCTGGAGTTTTTAACAATCCTTGCTAGTTTTTTACTAACCTAAATAATCTCACGGCATTTTGTCGAAGAACTTTTTAACAGTTACGACTTTTTACCAGCCTTGCCTTTGTGTGGGTTTGCTATTAGTATTGTGCATGCATAGAAATGTGTTAAGTGTGATGATTCAGCAATGAAACGCATAGACGCTTAAACAAAAGCAAAGAGAAACGGAAGAAAGGAAAATCAAGCTCTGGAAACCTTTCACTGCCTTTTTTGTGCGGTGTTAATACACATGTGCTTCTGAAATGGTTTTGATTAATTGCCACTCGAAGAATGAGGGGAACTCGTTCGAAATTGTGTCTTCTACCAAAAACAGTATCTGAGCATTTCAGGATCTATGCTTTCCAAATTGATAGGAATATTTTTAGTTGGGAAACATATATACTCTTGACCTTCACTTCATGTTTTAAGCAAAACTACTTGTCATTATATTATTTCCTACTAAAAAAGGGAGAATATGTCTAAGGTTTCCAAAGTACAAATTGGTCTCCTGATTATTAAGGACACCCAGGAAAGCGTCTCCAAAACAGGTGTAATTGTTTCCTGGCAGCTTGCTCTCACCGAAGGTAGAGGAGGCAATTATCTAGTTGATTAAGCTCCAACTCTAGTAATATTTTTCCACTTTCCTAATCAGAATCACCAAATCCAGTGCAACTTCTTTAAGGTAGAAGAGACTAAGGGTTACCAGTTTAACCTCCAACTCCATGGAGATATTTTTCAATTTATTCATTTACTTAAATAGTGAATACCCAACCTCTGTCAGATTGGGACTGTCACCATGAACAACGCAGAAGTGGTCCCTGGTCTTCTGAATCTTCCTGAATTAGCAGCCATGTCACTGGGCTAGAGTCCCTCCATTCCTACAGAGTAAACTGAAATGTAACTTATTAGGGGCTAATCATTTCAGGCGTGATGTAAAGTGATTTGCCTGTATTACCTATTATGTACTGATATCCTATACCGATGCTTATTCCCTTTTTAAAGATAAAAAATTGAAGTTTAGAGAGATTAATGGTTAGTCTGGATATAATACACCAACAAAAGAATAGACTAGGGGCAGATTTCAGGTCTATCCCATGGCAACCTACCTTGCCCTGAGCTTTCATTCTCTTTGGATCCTAATGATTGCTGAGATTGTATCTTCCATTAATTTGAAATCACTTTCTTGGAAAAGTCAATCCATAGATCATAGTTCTGTAATATGCAGTTAGAAAAAATTCATTTCTGTTTCATATAGAAATGCCTTAATCGATTATAAACAGTTTTCAAGTTCATTCTATTTTTTCCCCTCCAAACTTAATTTATCCACAAGCCAGCAGTGTCAGAACTCTTAGGATTCTAAGCAATTTTCTGTGACTTTACACTTTTTTCGTATTTCTTCTTAAAATGGGTCACCAAGTGCTAAACATACTTGCATACTTCTTAGCAGTTGGCTATCTTGTTTGATGTCCACAAAACTCTGGAGTTGACTCTCACTTTCTTTGAAAATAAGAATAAGAAAAAAGAAAGGGGGTAGAGAAAGATGGCAAACCAGTTCTTCTGGAGTCTGCCATATCGATAGTTAAAATAATCATTCCTTATCTATCTAAATAATCTTGCTTATTGATCAAAATTTGAACGTTTAACAAAGTTAAAATGCTTTACAATAAAATGAGCATTTACCTTCTTCAGAAATATGCAAAATGTAAAATAGTTTTGTTTGTAACTTAGCTTTCTAATCTTCTTTTGAGAATGCTATTCTAGCTGTCTAATCTCTTAAATTCAAAAGACTACAAGAATATGCCATTTTCACAGCAAGCTAAGATCAACTGCAAGCTTAGTACACATTTGGGAACAAATACTTAAAGTTTCTCCCTGGGGAGAAGAGAATAGAAAGAGGTACAGAGAAACAGCCTTGGGATAAAACAAGAAAAGCAGATAACAGAGGCATCATAAGGCTTGAGAGATTCAGACAGGAGAAAGTGGAGACACCATTCCAAGGGAACTTGACCCTGATGATACTCAGCAAGGCTGTTTGTGTGTGTGTGTGTGTTGGGGGGCGGGGTTCTACAAGACTTAGATCAGTTTATCCATCTCTAGGTACTGTCCTTTCCTGAGAGGGAGACCCAGATAGTAAAATTCCTATCTCCTTGGAGAATTCACATCTTTATTAGACTCACATATATAATTATGTATGTGTACATAGGAATACATATGCATAAATATATTTTCATATCTATTGAATTATTTATATTGGGGCCAGGTTGTTCCTGGTACAAGCCTTTTCCTTCATGCTCTGAGAAACAGCTCCATGCACCCCAAAGCAGCTGATCTACAGAGAGCCAATCCGGATACTGACCAGGATTTGCTATGTCCCGAAATGCTTCCAATCTCATTCATACTCTTGGAAGGAGCGGATACAAGTGTGGTTTTCCATGAGGTTTCTTTTCAGGGTCATAGTTAGCCCTTTAGACAGGCATATTTTTTGACTGATATTTTAATCTGAAGACCAGTATAATTTTAAAACATTTACATTGGAATTAATGTACACCATACAATAAAAGCAAAGCCTTTCCCTCAATGCTAGGATTAGGGTCTATCCTTTCCAGGTTTCAAGTAAGAGGTAAGGAAAATGCACTGAGGAATGAGATCTCCAAGCATTTCTGCTGCTTCTCATGGCTCACATAGTGAGTTGGAGAGTGCAGCATGAATATTTGCACTGCCAGTCATGAGCCTTCTTCAGATCAGAGAAGGAGGTCCAGAGTCTAGCACTGTAATCACTTGGCTCACATGGCTTAGGCATATTTTAATAGAAATAACAACTGGACTAAAATATTCAGAAATGCAAAAATGCATCATGGTTGATAAAACAAATAAAAAAAGAGCTGTTGGTTACCTAATGTTATGTTCAGTTTTGCTTTCTGAAAATACTACCTTTTCTGGAAAGTCATCCTAAATATCTGTAGTATGGTACTTGCATGTTTGTGAAACCATGTTGGGGTCAACAACTTCTTTGGCATGCTTCTCTTTGATAGCCTTTAATTTTTATCTAGACCTGGTCATAAATCTGTTACCAAAAAAATCAGTTAGATATCTTGCTAAGATGAGTGTAACATAATACCCAAAGTGCCTTTCAGGACATGCTTGAACAAGCTCCTGCTCTAACTACTGTATCTTTCTGCAGAATAGATAGAGCTTGTTTACAATACCTTCCTATAAGCCAACTCATAACATTTTAATTTAATGGGATATGTAACTCATGTTTCAATTAAAAGTAAAATTATTGCGTTCCTCAGTTTGTGTGATTTTTTTGATAGAATAGTACATTTATATGGTAATTTTCCAAAGATCAACTTTATTTATCGGTAAGAAGCTATTGCAAGATTGTTGTATATTTTCTTTGCTTCTGAAATGTTATCACATTTAATTGCCTGATCTTATTTGGGTTGCAATCATAGTCATTAATTAGTAGGAAGGTGAGGGACAGCATCATATCTAACTATCTGTTATGGCTGCTTTAATGAGGAAAATACCTGCCATCATTTTAAAGGCATCCCGTATGCTTTGCAAATATAGCTTGCTATAGCATTCTCATTTAGGCTGTGAACATCAAAGGAAATTGATGTCAGGTGTGAACAGAAGCTGTTGAATATATCTGCTGAGGAAACTGAGTGGTGTGTCTGGGTAGGAGAGATGAAGGGCAGCTCATAACATTAACGAAACTACAGGTAATTAGTGTAAACTTTCAATGGTTTGTATGTCTGAGGAATAAAAAATATATTATTTATACTTATTCCCAGTAACATCACAAAAGTTTAAGATATTTCAATTGTTTTATTTTCCACTTCTATAAGAAGGCTAGAAACAAAATTGAATAATGCAAAATCTATTCTTTTTGCATATTTTCAAAGATTTTAAAATCCAAGTTATAGAACCAAAGAAGAATGGTATGTTTTATAATTGCAATCAAAATAGCAATTTATGAGTGTTAGAGATCCACCTTGCTTTTTGTAATATAATTAAATTTGAATAAGCCAATGGAAAAATAAAGAACTGATTAATAAAAATAAATGGCTTTGATAAGCAGTTCTTGCCAAGCAAAAACAAGTAGTCTGAATTTGCCATATCTTAATGGATTTTTTTAAAATAACTAAACTTAGACATGGCGCATGTGTAATACAATGTGCCAAAGTAATATTTACATTCCAAAAAGGGTGCTGCAATATATTATGAACAAAAAAATAAACTTCAAGCAATGTCCAACTACAGATGCATACTGTTAATGGTGGCAGATTCCAAGGACTGTTCCTACCGCCACTGGTGAACCCATCCTCCTTCATTGATCCTTGGAAACAATGTAATTATAATAATGTGGTGCTTTTATTGTCTGTGAAGGGTGAATTTCAATTCCCAGCCCATCTCTCTAATGTTCAGAAGTTTCTTATCCTTCACCTTTCTCCTACACAAAGCACTAAGAATGTCTGCCACTTGATGATCAGCCAAGAAGGGGTGTTCCTTCATGCTTAATACTACCATTTTTTTCTATTGTGAATAAATGATTTTAGTCATCAGACCTATGATGTTCAAGACTCCTCTTTCTGTTCACATACTGGTCAGTAATTTGCAGATTTGGTTGATTATATCCAATTTTCTCAGGAACTATTGCTTGCAGGAAGAATAGCTTTTGTTTCCCTAAAGTCAGGTAAATGGAGCTGACCTGGCTGTTTCATCTAAAAGTACTTCTAGTTCATATGCTCCATGTACCAAACTCTCCAACACATGCTGGTAGGATTACCCAATTTATCTATTCCATTGTTCTTTTGTGGAATAGTATATTCCACAAAAATAGATAAGTTGGATTTAAGTTGCACTTATTTGACACCATAAAATTGCACTTATTTGATACAATGCTATGACACATATTTTCTTAACAGCTTTGATATTTTGGCGGGGGTACCACTGAGCCACATCCCCAGCTCTATTTTGTGTTTTATGTAGAGACAGGGTCTCACTGAGTTGCTTAGCACCTCGCCGTTGCTGAGGCTGCCTTTGAACTCATGATCCTCCTGTCTCAGCCTCCCAAAGTGCTGGGATTACAGGCTTGCGCCACTGCATTTTTTAATTGTGCAAGATAATTTTCACAATTTTATATGCCCACAAATAGTTCAAATCTGTACTGTTAACCTTACACCTAATTACTTAAACGTAAACTTAAATTAGTTAAAATTTAATTTAATAAAGAATTAATTCCTCAGTTGCACAAGCCATATTTCAAGTGTCCAATGTCTATCTTTGTACAGGATATTTCTATCATCACTAGAAACACTCTTGAATAATCCTACTTTAGGTAATTTATTCTACATAACCTTAAAACAACCATTTCAATCACATCTGAGACAAGTGTCCCAGCTAAGGTGGGTGACTTTTCTAGGACATAGAACTAGCCAATGGCAGAGATACAACCTACTAATCTCCATAAAGTTCTGGGGATTTGGAAGTATAACATTTTGAGATAATAAATTCATTTTGTTTTTTAATTATATAAGACCTTTCACAAGAAAAATATTAATCATTAATTTAGCTTCAAGTAATAATTAAAAATTGGTATATATTTTCAGTTAATAAGAAATTTTATACATGGTCTGGTCTAAAACAGCTTTAGGAAGACATCAAACTTGCCAAAAGCTGTTTGGTTCTGTTGACTTATGTGACAGGGGGAGCTCGGGCACCTGCCTCTTTGGTTTCTAGCCCTGACTTCACTAGTGCCTGGCTGTGTGATATAGGACAGAAATTCTCTTCCTTTATCCTATTTACTATCTGTGAAATGGGGATAATCAGATATATTCCTCTTAGGGTTGTTATAAGAATTAAATTATTTAATATACATAAAGCTATTTTAAACAAGGGCTAATGTAGTATTGTGTTTTCAGTATTATTTTTACTGAATGGTTTCATTATGTGATTACGGGCCTAATTATCTGCCCATACAGTTTTTAAAACAAATATTAACTAAGGATCAGAAGTTAACATCACTACAATGCTCATAGACCATCAGCCCACTCTGTATGAGAGTCCCGTGTTCATCCTGGGCTCAGTGTCCTTACACCTATGACCCAACTCCAGTGCCAAAGTGTCAGTAGAAAGGCACATGGATGAACAGTGGTTGTGTGCCATGGTGTCAAATAAGTGCAACTTAAATCCAAGTTTAGTTTGTTCGAGGCCCATTATTATTAGCTAAATTATGTATGTGGTCTAAGCCTCAGTGATTTTTCTATTAGGAAGATCAAACTTTGTTTATCTCAATGGAGTTCAACTGAGGGGACGTGATATTTATTTGGTACAATGCTGTGACACATTGCTAGCACTCAATTGCTTTGATTACTATGTTATGGATCTCAAATTCAACTGCAATTCTAGAGACTCCAGATTAGAGACTGGTAGGTCAGTTCAAGGTGTCCAGTCAGGGGCGGCCAGGGTAGCGGCACAGACCAACAGCCAGCCGGATGCTGACATCAACAGTAGAGGTGCCTCCTGTCAATCAGCGGGCTTTTCCTGACTCATCCAGGAAAGACTCTGACCTCAGCAGGATCCTCTGACCTTCTCTTCCTGCCTTAAGCCCTCCCCTTCCTGATCGGGCCTTTTAAAATTTTCTGTACCCAGGAACACGTGCGCTATTCTCCTGGACACACTGTGATGGTAGGGAGAGTTTAGTCTGAGAACGTATATCCATTAAAGCCTTGCCCAGTGGTTTTAATTCGCCTCCTTTTGGTCATCTGGCTTTACAGAGACCTGTTACCCATTATTCATTTAACACTTCTTTGTGGCTCTCCCAGATTCTCATGCTCCAATACAAGCATGAAACAATTCAATGTATTGGGGATTCAGCAAGGAAAAGATAGCCGAGCCATCTTAGGTCTTATTTACTAATGGTGGCAGATGTTGAAAAATCACATAAAAGCAGTTGCTATGCAGCATATGTAAGTGGAATAATATGAAAGAGGTGTCCGGAATTCTGCTTAAATTGGGAGGTAAGTAATGTTTTAAGAGATGACCCTGAAGGTAAAATCTGAATAACTAAAAGGCCATACAAATTAGCCTTTTTGTTTGCAGAGCCACTGATTTGTTTAATTGATTTGGTAGAGCTTCCATTTTCTAGTTCCATGTCTAGGCACAGCATGAAGTTTGAGAAATGTAAGTTTGGCTGTCACTTGGAGACAGTGAATATGGAGACCTGAATAATCTCCCTAAACCAACCTAAGAATCTTTACTATGACTTTGAATCCCAGGAAAAATAGAAGGGCCAGCTTCAAGAATGGAAATAGGAATTCTCTAATGTCCCTGAATTTACTCATTTTGAACTTAATTAACAGGACAACTTCTCATTTCAACCCTCCAATGTCTCTAGAGACCCAAAGAAGTTCCTAATTGACAATCTCTGTATTTCAATCCTAGTCCCATGAGACACTTTGCATTTCCCACTGTCCATTGCTCCTGGCTTCTCTACCATCTTGATCTCTGTGCCACCAAACGCTCCTACTTTTCCTACCTCTTTGTCCCTTCCTTATCTTGAGTTATCTCCTCAGTCTTCATCGTATCAATGCCCATCTGTAGTTAAACTGCCAAATCAGAGTCCTATCTGATAATGTTCTTTAGGGACCCCCTGGATATTCCAAAGAGACATCAGCTTCACTGCAAGTTCACTTCCTCTCCCTTCCACGACCAGGCATGCTCACCTCCCATAGCTGCTCTCTCAGGGGACCACAGCTTCATGTCCCCAAGTCTCCCAAATGATGAACCTGGTCTCATTTCACAGATCATCCCTCTTTCTGGTGCCTCACATTCAATTTAAACCCAAACTGTCAAAATTAAACATAGGTGGTGAACAGTGAACAGTAGCATTTATACACAGTATTTTGTTGTTACAGATAAATGTGTTTTGGAGGTGTGTGACATACATTTACCATCATAACTGTGCAGGATGCCTTAAAAGATGGATCTGTTTCAGAAGAGGTCAACTCCAAGTTCTCCTTAACAGACATGTTGCTTGCTTTACATTTAATGTGATAGTGGAAAGCTTGGTAGCCTGGGATAGTGCATAGATATTACTCTACCTGCAGTATTTTTCACAGAGAGGCCTACAGATTTAGGGAGGAAAACGTAATTTATTTAAGCCTATGAAAAAAGAAAAAATGTGAGCACAAATATGGAAAATATAAAAGATAAAATGTGTTGGGACAATGTGTCCTGGAAAACAGATGGTTGTTGGGGGAAGGGAAATGGTTAAGTAACTGTCCTCAAAGAAAAGCAGAGTCTATAATAGGAAGTCTCTATATAAATCTTCCCAGAGTGCTAAGGAAGAGAAATTTAAACTAGATGTGGAACTGAATTTATTTCAGAGCCCAGTGCTTTTGGATAACTGGACAATTCCTATACTGTAATTCCTTTGGTTCATTCATCTGGGGAAAATCAAACATTGATAAGATGCTGCTAAACAGCATCCTCTTCTTAAGACAAAAAGACTCAATGTTTGTAAAACATTTTCTCAAATGCCTCATCTTATTCAGAATTCCTATCATCTTTATAATGTTTTTCTGTTAAGAAATGGGTTTGTACAATAATTATTTTGATCTCTGCCAATAAAACATCCCCTTACAGTTTCTGAGTGTAATACAGAATTGCACAATAATAGTATCAAACTCACCAATGTGGAAATATCCCAAGGGACCAAAAATGCTAAACTCTGTTAATTTCAATAAAAATATAAATTCTGTCCTGGAAACTCAGCCAAATTTTTCAAAAAATAATAATAATAATTCATTAGTCAGCCACCAGATACACATTTTAAATGACTCACAATCCTTTTTTAAAAAGCTCATCATTGTGAGAAAAGCTGTTGTCAAACTCCTCTGGTACAGAAAACATTTCTACTCTGAAAGTAAACAATAGGAACGACCTCCCAATGTCTTTCTATGTGCTCCTTGCAGTTACCTGCGTAAATGTGCAGTAATTAAGCAATTTGAAACACTGGCTGACCTGGAGAGAAAGCTATTGCATTCTAGGGATGTCCTTGAAACGTCTTCATCATTATCCAGTTGATTTTCTTTATCTCCATAAGAGCTAATGTCAGCACAAGCCTGGATCATCTTTTTATTAAGAATGGTCCATGCAAACTGAAAAGGTTGATCTTCAATACATAGGCACAAACTATCCAAGCAAAAACACAGGAACAGAGTAATGTCCCAGGGCAGATGCCTTAAAGTAAATACCAGGAAACTTGAGAGCCCAAGCGGAAGAAAGAGAGTGGTTTAACAGGCATCTGATGAGAATGAAGGGAAAGGAAAGGTAGAGGAGAGATGATTTTTTCACCCTTTTTTGTTTGGTCAAAAATAAAATTATAAAATTAGCATTTGAAAAGATATGAAGATTGTTACCAAGGGAATCACACTGACCAAATTTGTGTCAATTAGTGTCAATAGCCATCATAGGTGTGATAAAATTAAGAACAACTCTTGTGACTGATAGCTTGCATTTCTGGAATTCTAGTACAAGGATCTCGTGGTTCCAGGGCAAGGAGTGGGTGGGGTGGGAAATACAGAGGCCATTTGGAGGAACCCTGTATGAAAGATGTCCTTACTGGCTTTTATAAGTTTCTGAAATTTGTGACAATCTTTTGAAAAACAAAAATACATAACGACTTAAAGAACTCATTCAGTAAAGTAAAGTGGTACAGTGTGTTGCCAATTACACTGATAGCCACACGATCATCATGTTCGGTCAAGTGTCACTGAATTGCAACAAAGGCGGGGTCTGAAGTCAGGGTGGGAAGAGCAGCATTCCCCTGGAGCAGTGTGCAGACAGCAGTCTTTCTCTTCAGAACAGGAAATCCCTTGCACTTCATCCTGTCTCCTTCCGTCTTTCACAGATAAAAATATGCACAGACTTATCCGGAGGAAGGTGAAATGACCAAAGGAATTCTGGGATACAGCAAGTCATTTTGCATAGATTGATTTATTGATCCTTATGGTCTTATTAAATTATAAATCTAATTTAGAAGAATTATGTGAAAACAGAAGTTGCTTTGCTGCCTTTGTTGGGTGAGGAAGCTCTTTATCCTTTGGAATATAACTTAATGAGAACTTGCAGAACCTAGCCTATGATTCCAATTCAAACTCTGGAAAAAGAAAAGCAAGTCAGTTTTCAATCAGGTGTAATACAAGAAACATTCACTTTCTACAGATACTTGTAAGATTTAGATGATATGCAATTGATTCCATCAGCCATTCACTCCACAGATAGCTTTTAGGACTAACTTCAATTTGAGGTGCTGAGACTGTAATTGGGGAAAGGAGCAATGTCGCAGCATTCTCCTGGCTGGATGGTACAGATGTGACTTCATTTGATCATCATGTTTTATTAAGGCCATTTTATCTCTGTTCTATAGAAAAATGAACAGAGGTTCACATTAACCTACAGAAATGTAGGGAGCTGGGAAGGGTTGAAGCAGGATTTGGACTCAAGTCATCCTGACATATAAATAAAGGAAACATTAAGTAACACTAATTTCTAACACACAGAATAAATATTTTGTCTATCAATGACCCATTTCCCTCCAAAGATGAGAGAACAATTCAAAATCCAGAGAGGCCGATATAAAGGTATCAAAACTTAGTAGCACTATTAATTCTTGGAGCGAAAGTCAAACAGCCACTGGTTCATTTCAAATATGTCAATTTAAGTATCACTCATTTTTCTTAGACTTTGTTTGACTTCATGTGTGAAAAGTAGTTTTCCTTCTTCTGAACACTTGCTCCATTTTCTTATATATTTATTTACTTATCCACTTACTTATTAACTTAATTCATTTTCATATTACAAAGAAGTTAGACAATTTTAATGTTCATGTATGTATTAAGATGAAGAATTGTATGCATGTGAATTTATTTGACATTTTAATATTCAGTAAATGTCAAAGAGGTAGTTGACTCCATAGAAAATACACACAACGCATTGAGCTTATGAGGTTATAAAACAGAATGAAAGTATAACTATGATCTGAATAACCCTTAAATTTTTGTATAATTCAGGTCATTATTAATAATATTTCTGCTACTGACTTCTGAGAAAATCAGTCCAGGTTATCAAGATGATAATTTTCCACCAGGTGCAGCTACTCAGTAAGCTAAAGCAAGAGGATCACAAATTTGACGGCAACCTGGGCAACTTAGTGAGAAGCCTGTCTCAAAATAAAAAATAAAACAAGCTGGGGATGTAGCTCAGTGATAAAGTCCTCAGTTCCAATCTCCAGTACTCAAAAAAAAAAAAATTAAGATAATAATTTTCTTTCCTTAAGTTTATTGCTTCTCTATCATAAGCTCTAGGAAAAGAAAGAATTCTGTCGGCCTTAGAGAATACAATGTTCACCACAAAAGCACAAGAGTCATGTGGTTCACAGGGAAAGCTAACGACACCAAGCTAATGGGAAAATTATATTTCCACCTGAGTCTGTTTCCTTCTCTGAGAAAAACAGACACCCTGCATATTGGTCTCCCAATCTACATACATGTAAGTTCTTGACCGGTCTTTTACAGATACAGTCATTTGATCACCATAATATCAAGATGGTTAGCTGAGTGTGCCACTCCAGAGGCTCTAGGGCAAAAACTCTTCAAAGAACATAGCCAGCTGAAAACCAGTTGATACATTGAAATTCCTTAAATTTCTGGACATTTTTTTTCATCGAACGGTGAGTTCTAACTCTCCTGCTTTTGAATGTGACCAACTTTGATGAGTCATTTTTAATTACTAGAATGCAACAGAAATGATGTGATGTGACTTCCAGAGCTAGCTTAGAAAAGACAATTTTGCCTCCACCCATGAATCCCTCTTGAAATCTGTGTCCCTGGGAACTCAGCTGCCATATTGTGAGGGAATCCAATTGCCAATTTTGGAAAGGCACATGTAGGTACTTCAGTCACAGCCAGAGCCAGGTGCCAGCTGAGAGCCAGCATCCACAGCCAGCCAGATATGTGCACAACCACAGATGACCTGACTCCCCTGCCCCCACTGCCCAAGAGCTTACTGCTGCAGCAGATAGGGGTGGAGAATAGTTATTACCATGAGCCTGGCTACAAGTTCACATCTGATTAAGAACAAAAAAGTGATGTTGGGAGTGTTTAAGTCACTGATGGTTGGAAAGATTTTTTACTTAGAAATAGATAAGGGGAACACTAAGTAGTACTAATTTCTAACGCAGAGAATAAATATTTTGTCCGTAAGAGTAATCTCTTACTTGACTCTACTGACGTGCTTTCCATAAAGTAATGAAGCCTCCAGGGAGTCCCATTCTGGATAAGCCTCACATAATAAAATCTCGATGGAAAGAATCCCTGGGTGGGCCCCTCTGTTATTGTCTATTCCATTTTGTATAGCCATGGGCTTCCTTCAGAAACAGGATGACCCTTCTAACCTGCTACTCTAATTGGTGAGTGTGTGGTGCATGTATTCACAAAGGTGTTAGAGACCTGTGATCACTACACTTCCCTCAGCAAGGTCCCCATGAGTTCCTGGCTGTGCAGTACTCTTCACATTAGATATATGGCCACATTGGCTAAATGAAAGATGAACATGCATGGTCTGATGAGGATGGGACCTGCATGATATGTACATGAAGCCATGATTAGTTATATACTTAATAGGTACACTTTCACAAACAGAACAAAATAATGTCAGTTTCAGAGTGACCAAATTACTGTATTTATTTGCTTGGATTGCAATAACAAAGTACCAAATTACTGTATTTATTTGCTTGGATTGCAATAACAAAGTATCTCAAAATTTAAACAACAGAAATTAATTTTCTCACATCCCTGAAGGCTAGGCCTCCAAGATCAAGGTGTTAACAGGGCTAATATCTTCTGAGGCTCCTCCCTGGATTGCAGATGGCCACTCTGCCTGTGGGTCCTCACAGGGTGTTGCCCCTGTATGTGTAAATAAATTTCTCTTCTTATCATAGCCCTGAATAGAATTCATTCAATAACCTCATTAATTTTAAATACCTCTCTAAAGACCCCATTGCCAAATGCAGACACATTCTCTGATACGTAGAAGTAAGAATTCAGCATAGGAATTTTGAGGGATCTGACTTGACCCATTACAGTCATGACCCAGAAAATGCATTGAGTGTCTTCCTTCCGCCTCAAGCTCCTCTACCTCCACAGTATAGCAACACTCTGCCAGGCCTGTGATCGGTATATTACGCATGTATCTCATTAACATTTTACAGAAGGGTAGTTAATTCCCATTTTACAGAACAGGAACCTAAGGGTTAGAGAGATGACTTAATTCTAAATAAAGCTGCTTTTTAAGTGTTCAAAGATAAGTCTCTTCCCATTAGATCACGTTTGCCACTCAACAAATGGATTCCCTTTGGGATTTCATTTATTATACAAAAAGACTCAATCACTTAGCAGCCTTTAAGAGCATCTCTCTGTCTAAGAATATGCTTACTTTACTCTCACCCAAAATAGATGGTTTTAAATAATGAATTATCCTATACCATACAAAACCAAGAGTACTTTTAAGTGAGTGATGAAGTGTAAATAAACTAATTTCATCCTTACTCATTAGACATTCTCTAGAGAATAAAAAACTATGAAGTTAATATATACATATAAATATATATATATGTATATATAAACTATGAAACAGTCATGGTAGTATTTATGCCACACAAATTGGCAAATGATATAAACCAGGACATTTCTCTGGAGATCTAGTCCTGAAACATTTACCACCATACCATTGCTACAAAGTACTAAAAATGTAAAAGTTTTATATTCTTGAAAAGAAACCTTGTGCAAACACAATGGATTATAGGAAGAAATGTTTTTAAAAGGAAAAAGCAGAAATCATTGAATAAAATAGGGGGATGGAATTAAGGCACATCTATCATATAAGTAAATGTAAGTGGGCTCAGCTAGTCTGTGAAACTTAAAATGTCTCTCATCGGGTTTTTAATCAAAACCTAATTGTGTAGTGCATCCACAATGACTTCTAACACCGCTCTCCACCAAAAAATGACTTAGAATGCTCAAAAATATGAATATGTGCAAAAGAAGACCTGGCAAGTCTAAAGATAAGGAAGGTAGAAATGTAATCTTAAAATCTAATGAAGTGTTACCAGAAACTGGTAAAAGTGGCTAGCCCCAGGGGGAAGACAACTTGTCAGATCAGTGACTAAAAGGCATCTCATTTCATTTAGGACATTTAAATATCTTGTATCCTACACATTTAATACTTATTAAAAATAATCTAGTCTTTCAAAAGTATCATGAGTCCGTGGTACTCAGACATGCCCTTGCATCAGATAGTGCTGGAGAGCTAACTAAAATGCAGATTGTCAGTCTCCATGAACAGGTAGGATGGAGCCAGGAATCTGTACTTCTGATAAAACCCACATACCTGCTTCTCAATCCAGCTTGAGAACCAGTGACATAAACATGGGAGACAGGGAGTCTTAGGCGGCGCAATGCAAGACGTATCTCACCAACAGCAAGAGTCTTCTTAGGCTACGGGACCATTCTATTCAGATAGAATGTGTGGTCTATCTGAGAAAGAGTAACATGTGCTCCATCACAAGAAAGGAGCCCCTTTCATTTGCAGATATTCACAAGGCCAGTGTTAACCAGAAAAAGAATACTCCAACTTTAGCTTCTGTAGCTTCTTGGTTCTTGAGGATGTCCACTCTCCCTCCCTCCTGTGACCTGGCAACTGCTCCACAGTCTGAAGACTGAAGACTCCAAAGTCATCTTCAGAACTCCAGGCTTCAGGCTTTCCACCCCAGTCCCTGAAATCCACCAAACTAATACTCCACTGTCCAGTCCTGGCCACTGTGACTATGATCAACTAAGATCAGCAACAACAATGACTTCCACTTCTACAACTCCTTATATATGTGAAGCTTGCTCTCATTTCTTGTTTCATTTGAGATTTCCTTCAAGTGAAAAGCCACAAAAAATGTTTGAATGAAAGTCACACAATTAAAAATGGCCAATGAAACCATGAAATGACTGCTAAATTAACTGCAACACAATTTGGGGAAAGAGATGCTAGAGTCAAGAGGAATTTTCCAGAACCCCTCAAATAATTCCAAATATGGCTGCCTGGATGGCCCCTGGATGTGGCTAGTCAGCAGCTAGATACTTTTGTAGGCATCTCAAAATTCATTAAAATTCATTAAAATTATTTTGACCTATTTGAAAAATAAGTTCTAATTTGGATTTGAGTCACATGCCTTTCTGCCATGTGAATGTGCATGTTGAACCTCTTACTTCCTAGAATGAGAAAGGAACCCTGTGGGTTGACCAGAGATGGGGGTAATAGACAATACCATACTCCAGAACTGAGATGTTGAGGTAATTGGCAGCTCTTTGAGCAGGAGCTTTGTGTCTTCCTGCCCAGCACTGGGAACAGAGCTTAAATGCAGGACATATCACAACCTTGGTTTACAACTATGTATACATACTGAAATCAACTAGGGAGTTTGTTAAAACATAGTTGCTTGGGTTCCTCCCTCAGCGATTCTGATTGTTCTGGGATGTGGCTCAGCACAGGGTATTTCAAAACTCCCTTTGATACTTCTGGTTACAGTGAATTATGAGACCTACTCTCCTGAGCTCACCTTGAGACCGACAACTGCTCCTCAGTCTGATGGGCATTAGTGATATTTTATAGTTAGATTTTAGCCAACAGTGGCTTATATAATTCACAAAACTTCACCTTTGGATTTTTCAGTTTCCCATTTAAGTCAAGCTAATTCAAGTTTAAAGATTCTTAAGGAAAGAAAGAATTGCATGAAGACAGTGAATTTTTAGCTCAACTCAATGCAGACATCCCTGCCATTCTTCATGTATTATAAAAATAACAAGTGTGAACCAGCTAAGTGTTAAGAGAACAGCGAACAAGACAGATGCAGCTTCTCCCTCCAGTGCGTCCTATTACTGGTCATCTCAAGTTTATCTTGAAACTTTTGCACCCTAGGGAACTCAGTCATTCAATTTTAATAAAAATTCATGTCAGACATTGTCCTAAGCTTTGCATGATCTATCTAATTTAATTAACAAAGAACACATAGATGTCTACTCCCTATTAGCAGGTTAGGGGCACATGTGTAGATAGATTGAGAGACCTACCCAAATGGATGCAGCCATCAAGGATTAGAAACAAGATTTAAATCGAGATTCCCATGCTACTTCCAAAACTCATGCTGTCCTCACTTTGGTTTCCCAATGGATAGTTGTAAGAGTTGCCATCAGCTGCCCAGGAATTCGGACTGCCATCAGCAACTTTTTGATATCCTCTGTTGTCACAATAAATTATAAGACATTGGAAAATACCAGCTATGCTTGCTTAATTGCTTATCCTTTGACTTACACTCATTGGCTGGTGCCCCTTTTATATTCTATTTCTATAATAGTCACTAAACCCTTGTATAAGATATCATTGCCTTCACAGAAAGTACCATCTCTCATAAATGAAATCAGATGTTACCCATCAGGCACGGACATCTGTGCCATTCAGTCCAGTGTGATGGACATGTTCAGTGTGAACCACTGGATTTCACAGAGTCAAAGGGCTGTGGATTGATTGTTTAACACATCACCAACCTATGTTGTATCATTTAATGAATCAACAGGGAAACAAAACATATCTAGAAAAGTGAGAGGATAATGATCATAAAATCAAAATAGTCACGTACTTTTGGAAAGGAGAATGGGAGAGACGTGAAGGGATGCCTGAGAGGCAGATGACACTCACCGTGGTGGCGGCCACATGGTGTTTGCTTTATGGCCATTCTAATATATTTCTGTCTGCACTTTTCTAGTTGTGTGTTCTCTTCTACAGAAATAAAGAACTTGCTCTGAGCCAGGCTTTGTGGTGCATGCCTGTAATCCTAGTTGCTCTGGAGGCTGAAGCAGGAGTATCACGAGTTTAAAGCTAGCCTCAGTAACAGCGAGGTGCTAAACAATTCAGTGAGACCCTGTCTCTAAATAAAATACAAAACAGGGCTGAGGATGTGGCTCAATGGTCAAGTGCCCCTGAGTTAAATCCCCAGTACCTCTTTTCAAAAAAAAGGAAAAAAAATGCTCTGATGTTTTATAAAGAAAAATTGTAACAACTACTAGTGTCAGATTTTAGAATCAATGGCACATTTCTGTCTAGGACTAGAAATAAAGGAAGAGTGGTCATACCCATGACTTTAAATGACTGCAAGTAAGTTAAGGAAGTTAAATATAATTGATTAAAGCAAGCTACAGTACATTCAAGATAAAATGGTGGTACAATAATCAAAAGAGGAAAATATGCTTTTTTTCCATCTTATTTGTGCCATGAAAAAGTAATTTTTTATTCTAAATTACACCACTAATAATGATGGTGCTAATGACAGCTTCCAAAACCTATAAGCCAATAAACTACAGTTCTCACATGAATCTTAGTTGAGCATTCTGACTCTCAGAAGAGTTCTTTCAATAAGCTTAGAAAAGTTTCAGGATTGTTCTGAAAAGGACCAAAGACAAAGCTATGCCTTCTGCCATTTCCTAAACCTACTTTGTAAGTTGGCCTATCAACTCAAGCCATCAAAAAATTCCAAAATTCAGAAAGAATGGTCTGAATAAACAGTTATTTTGCAGTGGCTAAAATGGTAGTTATCGTTTTGGGAAATCAATAACATTCAAGAACTGGCTCAGAAAATAAAAGAGAAAGGCTCATTTCAAAAATAATGTGATTAATATTATCTTAGAATCTCTCAAAGAGAAAGAGTATTCATGAAATAGTGTAAACAAAAATAATCCATTGCTTTTCCAAGTCAGTCAGTCGTAGACTATTTTTCTTAAACCACCTCAACTGTATGTCCACCACATTTTCTCCACATTTGACACTTCCTACGTCATTGCTTGCGGTTAGAGCCACATATGTCAGTACCCCGACTTGTAGTTATAGAATACCAAAGTAGGGGCCTGGTTTTAAAGACAAATAGCCTCTAAATATAGGTGCTAATTTTTATAGATGATTTACCTGTTGAAATTGTCTGATTCCACATCCTGTAAATTATAATCCATACCCAGTATCCAAGGCAACAATTGCACACTACACACACGAGACACACTCATGTTACAAATATATGGCTTGAGCCAGAGATCTACACATTCCACATATAGAATATAGGTCCCTAGTAATACCAAATCTACAGAAAGAAGTCGGTGTGATAAGACATCTATGGGCAATTTATACATCCTTGTATGCTTAGACAAGCTTAAGCAAATGCATGTTCTAAATTTCAAAGTTAACCAAGACACAATAGTTTAATGCTCTTCTCTTTAACACTTTTACTTAATAGTGTATATGAATGAACATTGTCATTTGTGCAAAATATGCATTATGGAAAGAAACAATAAAAGTATGTTATTAGCATCTTAATATTTTAAGCATCTAACTACATAGGAAACTATTACAAAATGCAAAATTATAATTATACCTAAGAATATGCAGTATAATAAATAGATAGATCTATAGCTATCCCCAAAGCCATTCTTCTAGCATTAAATAACATCTTGTAACCTCTGAACATTCATTTCTCTACCTCATCCATATGGAGAGTTTTATGCATTTTGTAAAGATGGTTTTCATGAAATATATTTCATCTCCCTTTATCGGTTGAGAATGTTGCCATTTCAGGTCTTGAAGCAATTTGCAAAGGCGCATTAGAACATGCCTGCATTGGATATAGTTATAGAAACACTGAAACCCAGAAGGAAAGACAATACTTCAGTAAGAGCCCTCAAAGAAGAGGGCTTCCATGAGCTAGTTTTGAAATTGTTAGCTACATTTCAAGGGAACTTTCAAGTTCTTTTCTGCCCAAGTTCCCAGCATGCATTTGATTTAGGGCAGAGTGTAATCAAGAATGTTTCTACCTATACCTTTTTAGTCATCTGCCTTTAGCATTAAAAATTACTTGGTTAACTGCCTGCACATTAGGAGCAGTGAAACACAATACATGCTTTCACATTTAGCAGAGGCTTAGAAATAATAATAGTATCAGTGAGTCAGGCTGGCTTTCTGTTGATTGATGGCCTCACTTACAGAAGAAAATGAGTGGATGTGGTGCAAAGCACTTTATTAATCATTTTTAAATTTCAAGTTCCTGAATGGCACTCTTTCATTATCCAAGTAAAATCAACCAAAGTACTCTATTTGCCTACATATCTTGAAATTAAAAAAATTAATATCCTATATTCATATCAGATGATTCCTCCCTGTTTTTTTTTTTTAAGAGTGGCATGCTGGATTGACTTCCATTAATGAGCCCAACCATTCATAAACCAGAGAAGCAAGGTCTTCTCTCATTTTTGCACATTGCCAGTGACTTATTGCCAGATGATAACTAATGAGTCTCTCTCTTCCTACAATCAATCGGACAAAACATTTATTAAATAATTGCTTTGGCTTTATTTGGACTTTAAACTCCAAAAAAACCTGTGGAATGTCTGAGCTATAGTGACTGAAGATACAAGGAAAAAAATATACATGACTCTTGAATATTCCAGTGCTGTTTCAATCTGCTAGTCCTTTGGAATAAATGCATTATTAAAGAGCACTATTATTGTTACTTCTGATTCATCAGTTTGCTCTCACAAAGAAATGCAGACAGACAACTGGATGGTCCTCAAAGCCTTACAGAGATACTAACCACAGAGAAGGAAAAAGTTTTAGTCATAAGTTTGGTGAATTCACTGGAATCCATTATTTATGTATTTCTGAGCTTGGCTGTAGCCTGATAATTAGCCTTTCAATATTGGATGCTTTCAAGTTCTTGATGTGTACTGAATTATACAGGAAAAATTCAATAAAATGAACAAGATAGAGAAAATAAATTTAAACAAAATAAATAAACTTACACTGAACGTTCCCCACCTATATTCTCTTCACTAGTCAGAATAAAACAACAACAAAAAAATCACTCCAAGACAAAGAAGGTGAAAATTAGAAAAAGCAAAAATTAAATGGAAATGAAAAATGTTTGCCAAGGGGAAATGCACTTCAGATTAAAAAAATAAACAAAATTCTCTTTGCATTTATGTACTTATAATTTTTTCACTGGGTACATTTGCACAGTTGGAATTAGAAAAAAAATTTAAAAAGCAAATTTCCTACTAGCACATTTGTTAGAAGAGGAAAAAGAAAAAAAGCCCCATAGGTCAAGTCTCATGGAGAGAATGCCAAATGTCTTTGTGTCCAGTTATTTATGGTTTCAGATAATTGTACAGAAAATATCAAATTTGCATAGTGTGATTATTGCTGATTATTTATCTAGCAGTCAAAATGTTTCAGTGGTTCCTAGGATGACAGATTGACAAGTCCTTAAAACTCATTCATTTTATGAAATTTGCATGTAATTAGGCAATAATGAAGGGATGTTTGTGGACAGAGGATTATACTACAATATGCTGGAAGCAATTCAAATGCTTGACAAAGTGTTAACATTATCTTCAGATTCAACCAAGCCTTAAATGCTTGGCTCAAAGACACTAAATGTATGAATTGGGTAAAGATGATTTAGAAAATCATCAATGGACTAAATTACATTTTTTTTTCACTTTTTAAAAACATTCACTCATTGGACTTAACTATATTTTGGGGTATTGTTGAATTCAAATCAACCAGTCATGGTCTAGGATTTGAAGGATAAAAGCTTAGGAGAAAAGATAGTATGAGGACAGGAAAAGAGCAGTGTCACACGCCCACCAATCCTGCATGTGAGTTGCAGCTTGCCCTCTAAGCCATGTGACCTTGGAAGGTCATGCCTCAACCTCAGTTCTTGTACATACTGTGTTGCATAGACTTGAAGTGACAGTTTATTTCCTCAAGTCTGAGAAGCACTTCTTTTTCTTCCTCCCTCCTATAAAGGTTTTTAAAATCTGGATGCTTCTTGCAATTGAAGTTTTCATTTAAGGTAATAATGTTTCTTTTTTTTTTTCTCCGAGAAAAAAAATGTTGTATATTTCAATTCATGTTATCTTAAAATTAAAGAAGTAGGGTATTTATAAAATGACAATCACAATGCCAGATATAAAGCCACCTCTTAAAAAAATGAGACCTATTATTATGTGGTCTTTTCCCGCTGAAATCCAGCACCAATACTTCTCGGGGTTGAGATGGACATTATAAAATCTGCATTTGAAAGTTACAGATTGTCTCTGATCTTCACACAGAAATGTCTTTCCAAGTAATTGATGTATATTATGTAAAATGCTTCCTTTCAAAAGCAGACTACCTGAAGTATTGGGTTATTATAGTAATTTAAATCAATGAAAATCTTAACAAAGGTTTATGCACATTTATAAGGAATACAAGTTATTTCTTTTGACTGCTGGATTCATAGTTTATAACTCGATTTAAGAAGATAGGTTCTTATTACTTTGTGATTCTACTACGGATTTTTAATAGTGTTGGTGGGTACTGGAAGTGGGAAAAGACAATCACATTTCAGACTCAAGAATTTCAACTGAATTTCTGAAAACAGATTGTAGAAAACCTTGAGCATTTCTCCAAGAAAGTATCAAGTTCAGACAATGGACAGAAAGCAACTACCGACGTTCTTCAGGATGTCCACCCTAAAGACCACGTGGGCCAAGAGCCTTCAAGTTTTAGAAAGAGCTAAAAAATAATGATAATAATTAATTTTAAATCTTTACATTTCCACTCTTACTCATTAGTCGATCTAGGTAAATTTTAGGCATTTTTCTGCAATACTGAAATCTTGCCAAAACACTAAACAGACGAACAAATCTCAGCCTTTGCTAAAGTCTTGGAAAGTCCTCTCCTTGAAGAGAGTTGGATTCCAAATTGGTTAGTTACTGTTAATCAGTAGCTATAAAAGACATACCCAGGCTCAGTATCATATGCTTAACAGTTTAAATCCAAAGTGGACTGGCAGCAAGGTTTGTTGGGTAGACACTCATGAACTCAGGTGTCATCGCCCATAACCCTGGGGGGCCTCTGAGTCCTCCACCGGATCTAAGACAGAAGTCAAGGAAAGAGAAAGAGCTAGAGGATGAGGTGGGAGGTACTTTTATAGTGTAGGCCCAGAAATAGGTCCATCTACAAGTCCTTGTACATTACATGGACTGGAATCTAGTCACACCTACGAAACCTGAAAATGGCTTCTCTCTGTGCCAAAAAGTATAAAGATACGGAGTTTGGGGTGCACACAGCTTTGTGTCTGCCTCCCAAGTATCTGGATATTGCTAATAGCTGACCACAGCTAGATCATTCTGTCAACTGACTGCTCTCCTTGAAGCACAGTTCTCAAAAGACATCTATATTGATGTTTCTGGCTTCTCTCGCGCTATTTTCTCTTGAATGCACTGCAGTTAGGTGTTTGCCACATATCAACAAAACTGTCCTCATCAAGGTCATCAGCAACCTCCACATTAAATAAAATCTAATTGTCATTCTTCAGGGTCTCACAGTATTGGACCTACCACCAGGATCTGATGCCGTTGATGGCTTGAATTAAAATATTCAACTGGAGTTCAGAACAGGAGTCTCTACTTTCTTCTGCTCCCATCTCACTGGCTGCTTCTTTTCAACCTTTACTGGTTCCTCATTTTTTCCCTCAACTTTTAAAATGTAAAAAATCTCCCTGGTTCCAACTATATTCCTTGTTACCTTTCATATCTAGCTCAGCTCTCTTCTCTGAACTCTGGTGTTATGGTTTGGATCTGGTGTCCCCCAAAAGCTCATGTGTGAGAAAATGCAAGAAGGTTTAAAGGAGAAATGATTGAATTATTAGAGGATTGACCCAGTCAGTGAGTTAATCCCCTGATGGGATTCACTGGGTGGTGACTGAAGGCAGGTAGGGTGTGGCTGGATGCAGTAAGTCACTGGGGACATACCTTTCAGCTATATATTTTGTACCTAGAATGGAGTCTCTCTCTGCTTCTTGATCATCATATGAGCTGCCTTCTACCACACTCTTCTGCCATTGACATCCTGTCTCACCTTGAGTTCTGAAGAATGCAGCCTGCTGTCTATGGACTGAGGCCTCTGAAACCATAAGCCCCCAAATAAACATTTCCTCCTCCAAAACTTTTTTTGTCAGGTCTTTAGCAGCAAAACAAACAAATAAACAAATAAGCAAAAAAAAAAAAACCTCACTAAAACAACCAGATATATAGTCAATCATCCGAGCTCCCCCTCTGGCATTTCTAGTAGACCTGTTAAATTTAGCATGCTCTAAGTCTCACTTTACTCCTACCTTTACTCCTACCAAACTCTTTATCCTTTATCAGTAGCAATAGCATCATTCCACCTGCACAATCCAAAAAACAACAAACAAAAAAATGACTCTTCCTTCTTTTGATTCCACATCTGTTTCTTCAGCCTATTTTTCAGGTTCTGCTATGGGACCATTTCCAGAATGTGATCCTTCTACTCTCACCCATGCAGTTGTCCTCACTCTCTCCAGGCTAACTACAGGGGCCCCTACGGCTCATTCACCTGCTATGTTTCCTCCGTTTGGCCAAGAATAATTCTGTGAAAACTTAAGACAAATAGCTCTCTCATTTACTTAGCCCCTTGCATTACTTCCCATCTTCCTTGCACCACAGGCCAAAGTTGTTGCCACCAAGGCAAAGTCCTTTATCATCTGGACCCCATCATCTTCATCTACTTTCCTTCTTGGTCCTTTCACTACAGCTATGTGGACTTCCAAAGTCTCCTTCAAACATTTCAGAGATGTCTCCTCCTTGGCACTTTGTGTTTCCTCTGCTTAAAGTCATCTTTCCCAAAGAGTCTTACAGCTCATTCTCTAACTTCCTGAGATCTCAGTGGGAGACTTTTTCACAACTCTATGTCATACGAGAAAGCTCTACCACCTACACCTTGCCACTTTTCATCTCTCTCATATTATCCCCTTAGCCTCCTCCTCATCAAGTAGTTCCTATATTTTATCGGTTGATCTTGCTCATTGTCTATTTTTGAAACATGATGCTTTGTCTCTTATAGATCTGTAGTGTCTGTAAGAATGTTTGGTACAGAATAGACACCCAACAGATATTTGTAGAATGAATGAATAGAATTCCCCCAGCTGGTCTCATGAGCACCTTGAAAAAGAAATGAATAACAGCCTGTCCCTACATGAAGGTATTTAAAGAATAGTGTTAAAGTACTGAAAGCATTAATGGTTCTTGTCAGCAAGGAAAATGTCAAAGTGCCGTAGATGCTGATTGTACAAGTGTAGACGGAAACCAAGAATAGGATCTATATTCCTAAAGTGGTACCTCCACAGTTGACTCAACTCCCCTGATCCCCACAAAGCAGCGGGAAAGTGCTTTTGTGGGATCCCTGGAGCATGGATTTGGTGTGAGAATTTATCAAGCTGGTTTTGGAGGTTGGATCAGAGGAAATAGGATATGTGAAATCAATATAGTTGATTGTGCCTCACTCAGGAAGGCAGGATAGACTGTCAAATCCAGATGTTGAGAAAAGCAACCCAAATTAGAGTAAGGCAAGGTGGCATGAGAGAAAATCAAGAGCAGTAATAAAATGTGAATTCCAAACTGATCCTTTGAAGCAATGTTGATGTAACAGTGTCCACTTTATACTTGGAATACAGCCCTCTCTGCTCTGCTACGACAACTTATTTTTTAAATGGACATTTCTTCCTTTTCTTCTCTCCTTGCTCCTCCTTAATCTCTCCCCCTCCTTAATTTCAGGGGAAATGGGATTACCTTTCTTCTCCATCCTAGGCAGAGTTATACATCCCTGAGTACATATCCACCATAGGAACGAAGTAATCCAGACTTTGGGAATGGTACTAGAAGATCTCAGAAATGACTGTCTCCCTATCTAACAAGTGAATTACAACTCCAACAGAGAAAACTTGGAAGGGAGCCTTTGAATCACCTCTTTAAAAGCCCCCTGTTCCTGCTGATGGGCAGAATCCCAGCCTTTGGGACAAGAGTTCCCTGTGTTTCTCCTTTGCTAGCAAAGCAATAAACTTTCTTTTTCCTTTTTCTCCAAACTGTGTCCTCCTTATTGGATTGGGATCAGGGAGAAAGACTGAGCCCACAAGGCAACATTGACAGCAATTTAAGGGAACACTTTCTTGGGCATCTGAGGTGTCTGCATGAAGACCCAAGGAGCTTTCAGAATGCTGATTCATTCAGACAAACAGAAAGTCATATGCAAATCAAAGCAAAATCAATGTCCCCTACTGGGGAAGTGGTACTGGTAATACTGGAATCTACTAGGCTGCTGGTGGGTCAGTAGGAACATTTGTTTTCAAAAGAAAAATGTTGATATAAGAAGTCACAAAAGAGTTCCTACTTTTTATGCAAGTCCATAAAAATCTTTCATAACCTGGATTTTTTTTCTAAAGACAAAAGAAAATAACTACATGCTCTATTAAGGGATGTTGTTGCAGCAGTCTGTCAAAACCATACATTTGAGACATCTAGAAGTTCATCAACAGAGCTATGCTGCTTTAATGCGGCACTGCAAAAATGATCTAAGATGCGATGGCACACGCCTGTAATCCCAGCACTTTGGGAAGCTGAGGCAGGAGAATCGCGAGTTCAAAGCCAGCCTCAGCAACAGCAAGGCACTGAGCAACTCAGTGAGACCCTGTCTCTACATAAAACACAAAATAGGGCTGGAGATGTGGCTCAGTGGTTCAGTACCCCTGAGTTCAATCCCTAGTATCAAAAAATAAAAAAATGATCTAAGAAACCATTGGAAAACTTTTTCTGTAGACGACCAGTAAGGAAATATTTTAGACTTTAGGAGCCACAAATGGCATATCAATGAATGGGCATAGTTGTATAATTCTTCTTGGGCTACTACAACAGATACCATAGGCTGAGTGACTTAAACAACAGAAAGTAAATTTCTCCCAAGTCTGAGGGGGTAAGTCTAGATCAAAGTCTGGATAGCAGTGGTTTCTTCTGAGGGCTCTCTATTTGCATGCAGATGGTGGCCTTCTTGTCCCGTCTTCTGATGGCCTTTTCTGTTTGTGTACACTCCCTAGTATCTCCTAATTAAGGAGGTAATTATCTCAAACACAGTAATGCCGGAGAGGGGGCAGTTAATGCTTCAACATATGAATTTTAGGGGACATTAAGTGCATAACAACTGAATTGTAACAAAAGCTAATATAGAAAAGCAGGCAGAGGGTTATATTCAGTTGATGGGCCACTGTCTACCAGACTGTGACCCAGAATTATGGTACCTGCAGCTTATGTGTGAATTGTGTATTTATTTTAAAAGCACAACATGGTATACAGTCTGACTATAGCTATAAATGATATACACATAGGTTCCTGGGTGGATGGAGTTTCTTTTCTTATTAATGCTGTTCAACTGGTAACAGAGAAAAGATGGAGAGGTGCAAGAAAGAGGAGGAGAAAAGGGAAGAACATACTCAGAGTGAGAGCAAACATTTTGAATGCACTTTTTATCAGTCAGGCATTCTGCTGAGAGCTTCACAGTGAAACTTACCAACTTTCCACACCAGAGTGATGCATGCTTTCTCATTATTTCACAGATGAGAAACTGAGGCTGAGTAATTTAATTAAATCACAGGCCATCTGAGGCCTCCAGACCCAGTTCTAAGTCCAGAAACTAAAGCCATCCACTGCTGGTTGCAATTTCCTTGATAATATATAATTTTTTTTACATTAAGAAAACGTGCTTAAACAATTATACCCTTTTGCAAATAGTCTACGTGGAATGCAAATTAGACCAGCACCTTATGTAGCTACCAACACAGTATGGAAACTTCAGAGAAAAGGCAGATTGAACCATATGAAATCAACTTTATTATAAGTCAAAAATGTTCAAATATGGGCGATTTCAGTGATTCAACTTCATTTTCCACTCAGAGTTGTGGTACATTTCGATTCTGGCCTGCGATGTGACTCAGGTGGTCCCACCTACGGGAAAGTTCTTCCAAGGTAAATGTCAAGGCCCACCACAGCCTGGAGAGCCCCATCAAGCTGAACAAGCTACAAAGATTTCCATTTATGGGGCTGGATTTGAGGAGGGTCTTCAAAAGTGTTTGCACATTCTTTGCGAGCAATGTACTTCATGTTTGGGTGCAAAGTATAAATAGGCTGAAAAATATTTGTTTATTATTTTAGGAAATTTAGACCTTGTGAAAAACACCAAATTTAACAGCCCCAGAGACTGAAACACTTTACCCATTCACTTGGCCGCATTTGGGGCTCACTTCCTCCTTGGTGCTGCCTCTCCAGGAAGTTTGAATTCCAAGTGGAAAGGGCTACTTCTCACTGCAAGGGAATTCACTGGTCTCTGGATGATTGGGTTCTTGGCATCAGGACTGAGAGGTATGGTTAATGCCAAGTTTAATGCTCTCTGGTCTGAAATCACTATGTGTCAATCACCAGAAAATTTGTAGACAGTCATCTTTCCATTCACCAAATGTTAAGTAGTCCAGAAATGACTAACCAATAGAAAAACTATTAACTAGAGAATCTCTTAAGCAGGATTTACAGTAAGAACTAGCAGAGAAAAGGTTGCATGATCTGTCTGAAAATTAAAGACATTAAAGACCCAGAATTAACTGGTGAGTGTGTCCCATTTGGAGGAGCTCTGGGTTCCATCATCAATAAATGTACCTTCTCACAGTTATGCTTCCTGGGCCCAGGATGAGAATGGTCTCAGTCTCACTGTGAGGAGTTAAAAACAGGCGAAGATCCCTGTGTATCTTAGCAGATGTACCCTCTTATATGTTAGCACATAAAAGAAGAATGTTAGGACTTTGAAAAAAGTATTGGAAACACCTGCTGACCAAACTGTACCATGCCAGAGTTGAACATTTCACACAATTTCCAGAGATTTCAGCTGCCCGTCTATGGCTCTGAAGCAGTGTGACTTCCAAAGAAATTCTCCATGGCAGGCTTCTGTCTTAGCCTTCCAAAGGGAAACACAAGGTTTGATATCACCCCAAAGCACAATGGATAATCAATAAGCCTTTTCTCCATCTGATTTTCCTTAGATTCAGTCTCATGGAAGGTGGGAAATTAAACAGTGTGGCCAATGATTCCTGAGTACTGGAACTCAGGAAGCCCCAGGCCAACTTGTTTGCACAAACCCAGCACCTGGTGTAGCCCATGTTGAATAGAAAGTCAGCATCACCTGTGTTTGTTTTGATGGATTTTTAATTAATGCATTAAAAGCTACCAGTCTCAGACATGTGAAATTAGGCCAAGAAACTTTCCAATGTCACCAGGAAATGTGAATAACACTCTTCTTCTATACCTCTCTCTCTTCTTCTTAGTCTTTCACAGTTGATTTCTTCTGTCAAAAGTACCCTCAACCTTCATTAAAGCCTGAAGCTACCATTCAATGTATGTCACAGTGGAGGCATGGGGGTGTTGATTTTATTCTATCCCACTCTCACTATGCTTTGATTGCCTCGTGACTCAAAATTCCTCTGCTCACCAGTGTCAATGACCTCCACGTCACAAAACCCTGACTCATTTTTCCACAGAAATTCTTCATCATTTTTCTTGAAAAAATTAATAAGACCCAGTAAGCTCCCAGCATCTCCGAGTACAGACCACATCCTTTATCAGGTTAAATACTTATCTTCATCTTCATTAAAGTGGTGAGAGGAAGAGTAAGGCAAACTGTGTGATATCACTTATCCTTCAATCAAAACCTTTAGAGACAGTACTCTTGTCCACCTTATATACCAATTCCTACCATTTATGGAGTAGTCTCCAAATCTTCACTTTCTAGGGGACCTCTCATGGATTTGTCAAAAAAAAATGGGACTATTAATAACTCTCTCAACTGTGATCTTTCAACTGTGAAAGCTGTCTCCAAAATCCCCTGTGTAGTGTGATACATCCGTGTTTAATACCTTGAAATCGATGAATGTTACCAACGTTGAGAAAAGTGTCTCTGAAGGTATACTTAAGGATCTTGAAATGAGATTGTCTTATGTTATCCAAGGGGACCCTGAGTCCAATGATGTGTCCTTCTAAGAAACAGAAGAGATGAAGACACAGAGGAGAAGGTGATACAACCAGAGAGGCAGAGACTGGTGGGATATGGCTATGGGCCAAGGAAGCTGAGGGCTGCTGACAGACACCAAGAGATGGAAGGGCAAGAGAGCCTTCTCTCCCAGTGCCTCCCAAGGGAGCTTGAACCTGCTGAAAATTGAGTTCAGACTTCTCGGCTCCAGAACTCTAACCCAAGGAATATCTGTTGCTTTAAGTCATCAAGTTTGTGGGAAATTGTTACAGACAAAGAAAGAAACAAATATACCTGCTCTTTGAAATACTTTTTGGAAATGAAGCTTTATCACTAACTCCATACTAGATAAGAGAAAATCCAGTGCAATGTATAAGGTGATATGAAATACGTTTTCTCTAAAGAGGGATTGCGTCTGACTAATTCATTCAACAAATACCCATTCAACATTTATTGATGTGTGCTCTCTTTCAGTTCTTATAATAAATTCTAGAGATGAATCCTTTCTCTCAGGGTTCTTACATTCTAATCTTACCAGACTTACTTCCTGGGGGCAAGAAGTACTTATAAATAAGCAATTGAATGACAGGGATGTGGTGGTCCTATTGCAGTTAGATTTTTCAATGTTCTGAGCAAGAAAAATATTCAAAGTAGAGGTAGATAATGCTTGGTTTGTGGATAAGTAACCAGCTCATAAAAAGGAATCAAAAAGTAAAAATGAAATAAAAAATCAGAAATTAAAGAAGTAGAAATGAACAAGTACCCTTCACTGTGGGAAGATGTAAAATAAAAATTATCAAAGGTTGATTCTAGGACTCAAATTTTTATTTAGAAACTATTTAGAATGATGAGTAGTACATAGTAATATCTATAAGTTGCTGCTAATGTCTTCTATCTAGTAAGATGTAAATTGATATGGGGGCGACCCCAGGGAAAATGACCAAGGGACTTTAGTATCAGAAAGGACAAGAAAAGCCTGCACGGCTTTATGATCCAAAGGCAGCTCACCTTTGGAGAACCCAAACTACTTCTAAAATTTAGCACGCAATCAATTGGAAGCAAGAAATAAAAACATAACTAAACCTTAAAACAACTCTAGGGCAGGGCTGTGGTTGTGGCTCAGTGGTAGAGCACTTGCCTGGCATGTGCAAGGCACTGGGTTCAATCCTCAGCACCATATAAAAATAAAACAAAGGTATTGTGTACATCTACAACTAAAAAAAAATTAAAAAAAAAAAACAACTCTAGGGTATTTGTGTTGCCATAACTGGGTTTAGATTTGTATCTCTGAGGTTGCGACAATGCTCATTGAGAAAGGATCCAGAAGCACAGAGATGAACTGCAGCAGGACAGAGTGAACAGACAGTACTGTGTGCAGAAATGTAAAACACCCGGCCTCGATGGAGAAGCTTGGATGCACTGAAAGGATAGGAGTGATCATCACTGATTATTCTATGAAATTCTAGATACAATTTAAAGGCTGCCTTTGAAATTCATTCTATGTGGTGTGTTGTGTGTATGTATATAAATAGCAGATGTTTCATGTATGTCTATTGGTTGATTATTAATTGAAAAAATACCACAAAGCAAGCAAAAGAAGAGCTGCTTCATCAAGCTGATAATAAATTTAAGAAACTTGTTAATCACAGGCATCATTCAGATTGACTTACAGAAACAAACTCAAGAGGGGATTCCGTTGAAGTGAGCTGCATTGGTTATTGCAGGAAAAAGTTGGGGGAAGGACTTTAAAGGGGATGGTGATGGAGAAATTTGATACTGACATTGGAAGATTTCACTCGAAATAGTTTTTTAAAAACACACATTTAAAAATGTCTGTGGTTTGACTTATGCAGAATCTCCTGTTTTTTTCTTTAAAACTGCTTTCTTAAACTTTAAAAATTCTCTTAATATGTAATGTTTTCATGTAAGTTAATTTTTTTTAAATATAAAAAGTATATAGTGGAAGTCTCTCTTCCATCTCTTTCCCAGCCACAATGTATATATGTGCTCATGTTTTTTTCTTCTCCATAAAAAAACCAAACAAACAGGATGTTCTGCATACCACACTGTACCTTGATTATTTCCACTTGAATATCTTTCTGCATTTGTACATAAAGAATGTCTTCATGTTTTTTAAAACTGTATGGCATTTCTTTGTATAGACACAGCATAATTTATTTAACAAGACCCTGGTGATAAACATTAAGTTATGCTAAACTTCTCATTTTTTATAAATGATATGTCATTGAACAAATGCTCCTGTGTGAGTTTATCTTTTGGATAACAATTTCTAAAAGTGAAATTACTGACTCCTCAAATTGTAAAGTTTTAATTTAGATAATGCCACCCAATTGCCTTCAATAGTATCATGGCAGCCACAGATACCAAGATAATATTGTGTGAGATGATTTATACCAATGTGATGCCATGTATTTTTTTTTCTTAAGCAATTATTTCCCCACCAGTCTAGCACTAAACCCTGTTATGTTCCTGTAGGAATGACAAATTCCCAATGATGCTGCTTACTGCACTACATTTAGGGAAAATGGCTCGAATCCATGAGACAGGGTACACTGGGTTGGTGGACATTTATCCAGATCATTAGCATCTACTGTGTGCTCCTGAAAGGAAGTGTCATTTCCCTTGACCTTGTTTGATAAGACTCCCGGCTGAGATCCGGGCATGTGTACTGTTTGAGGAATGTTATTTGATGTTGATGATAATGATAAATGGCATTTTAATTTACTGAAAGACCAATTCAAGTTTCAGAAATCTTAGAGTCTCACTTACAATAATACCCCACAACAACAGCTTACCCTTGATAGCATTTTCATAGGCAGCTAATATAAATACTTTTAATGTAACCATTGTGTTTAAATAGTATTAACTTGATATTAGGTATGTATTTTTATAACCCTCAATTTCCTTTGGTTTCTTAGGAAGGAAAACATAGATTTGCATTTGATAAAATATTTCATTCTCTATTTCCTTTGCTCTTTCTGAAACACAAAGTATATTAATAAAACCCAAACTGTCTGTTAAAAATAAGAATGAATGGGGTTCCCCAAAGTGATTTATCTCTATCACTTGAGCAGCTCATACATCATGTGCAGTTATCATGGCAGCCACAGATACCAAGATAATATTGTGTGAGATGATTTCTGACATACCGAGCAATCCACAGGCGCCTACGAGTGAAATTTTATATTGGACCCTAATAATTCATATAATCATGAAAACATTTTTTCTAAGATCTCGCAGTAGCTCAAGTCTGGGCGGCAGAGAAGGCTGATCATGCAACTCAAGCTCTCTTGCCATGTCATCAAAGGCACAGCAGGTCATATTCTCTCACATCGTAAAGCCATGTAACTGTATAGAACGAACTGCTGACGGTTGAGAGAAATTCAAGATTATAATACTTACATGTGTGGAAATAGAGGAGAGGCATCTACCTTCAGCAACCCCTGGTTGAAACAAATCAGAAAAACTGAATTCAGTTTCAAATGACATGTGTCTTATTAACCTTGCTTCGGTCCAGGACATATACAGTCAGATCACTTGCTAAAGTAGGGCAGTTGGGAGAGATTTCTTTATGGGCCTTTTTAAAAAAGTCCAAACTGAAGGAAAGAGAGAAGCTAAATTCGACTCAGAATATCTCTGACAGAAGCAAGAAAGAAGAGAGAGGTTGCAAAAGGGATACATGTGAGAGAAGATACGATGCAGAAAGAGCAAAGCAAAACTAGGAAAAGCCATGATCAGAGAAAAGAAGACCAGGGCGTATCAGGGAAATGCTGTAGGATGCAGGGTAGAACGCACAGCTTCTAAATATTAAGATTTACAATTCAAATAGATATTTTAAAAGATGTATAGTCTAAGCACATGTGTATCTAAATGAAATGTTAAATCTCATGAAATTACATAAACCGTTAAGTCCAAACTAAGATGGGGAGATTCAGAAGATTCAAAGAAGAGTAGCAGCTTTGTAGAACCATCAGATTTTTTTTGTTGTTGTTGTTAAAAGAATCACCCTCCTATCTGCTTTTTTGTTAGTGAAACAAAATTGAGGGAGTTACCTGTAAGAAAGCACGTTATTTTATGTAGCACTTCAGATCATGAAGCTCAGATGACTTGAAATAAATAGCAAGGAGCAAAATGGTAGCTGGCTGGAGTTCTCCATTATTTTTCCATGAACCAAAGGTTGTGTTTAATGGGGCTAATAGTTAGGGTTCCAGCAGGAAACAGATGGAGCACACAAACAGGGGGTGGAGTGGAGGAAAGACAAATGAAGAATGTTTACAAAGCTGTGGGCGGGTTAGAGTAGGGACAGGAAGGAGAGCAAGGCCTTCTGTGGCTGGTCATAGCAAGGAAACAATCCTATGGGGCAAGGTCAGAGTGCAGGTACCTGGATCTAGCGTGAAGAGCCACGACCATTTTTTTGTAATTTTTATTTCAAAAATTTGTTTTTAGGTATACGTGACACTAGAGTGTACTGGCCTGTAAAATGGACAGAACGGGAGACTACTGTGCTAAGTGAAATAAGCCAATACCAAAAAAAGCAAAAGCAGACTATGCTCTCTGGTATGTGGATGCTAACAAACGATGGGCAGGGCCCAGAGAATAGAAGTTCATTGGATTAAACAAAGGGGAATGAAGGGAATGGAGGGGAGATGAGAATAGGAAAAAAAGTGGAGTGAATCAGACATAACTTTCTTATATGAATACACGACCAGCTATAACTTTTTTTGGGGGGGGGGGCTGGTACTAGGGATTGAACTCAGGGGCACTCGACCACTGAGCAACACCCCCAGCCCTGTTTTGTGTTTTATGTAGAGACAGGGTCTCACTGAGTTGCTTAGCGCCTCGCCATTGCTGAAGCTGGCTTTGAACTCGTGATTCTCCTGCTTCAGCCTCCTGAGCCCTTGGAATCACAGGCATGCGCCTCTGCACGCGGCAACCTTCTTGAAGGAAAAGTGCAAACTATCAAATTCAGCCCTGCAGCAAGGAAGAAGAAGAGGCAAGCAGGACATGAAGCCCTGGTCTTCCTTCCCTTGGATTCCTGGGGATCCTTCAGAATGGACAAAACAAGCAAAGCCAAGGGCCAGGGAGCCATGGTAGAAGACTATAAGCACCATGTATATGAGGTGAAGAGCACAGTCGAAGAGGCTGAGAGAAGCTGACCAGGGACAGGCAAAAATTCAGCACCAAGGGCACATTTTGCAAACACGTTAAAGATCAAAGATTTTTGTCCTGAACTTGGTAGCATCATTATAGAGCAAGCCTAACTCCTCAGGGGAAGTAGATATTTGAGGATGCCACCACCACTCTTTGTCCCCTGAGGCTCTGAAGGTGCACTATAGCATCTTTGATCCCCTGACAGTTAGCCAATGATGAGGACAGCACCTCAGGTCTCTCTATCTGCCATGGAGCACTTAGCCATGTTGCTCTTCATGGCTGTCAGCAGCAATATCAGTTTGGGCACGAGTTCTTTACAGAAAGTTAAATAGAGAAACTACAAGTAAAAAGATACCATCTATTGCTGTTGTGCTCTGGGTGAAAAATCAATTTGAAACTTAAGTCTTGATAATGATGACTTAGAATCAGGAGTATTTTTTTTTATTTTGAATTGCGACACACAGAACTGAAAAATGTGACATCCCTAAATTGCGTAATTAATTTCTGAATTTGGCATGTGTCATTATGAAATGTGATCGAAATTTAGAAAGTAAAATTTGTTGATTGTTTCTCTCTCTTAACTCTCACTGGTCTTCTCTTTCCTGATCTTGCAGCAGTGTTAGATCACTCCCTCTTGATGTCATGTCTTTGCTTGGTTCTATGACAATAAAACACCAGACTTTCTGGTGTTTCTCCTGTTTGACTAGAGAAACCTTCACAGATTCTCTTTTGCTGAGCATCCTTTATCTGTCATCTCTGCAATTCATCTAAATGCCAGCTCCTTGGTTATCACCTTTAGACTACATACAGGACTCACGATCAAGTGCTCCTGGTAAACTCCGCCACCATCAGGGTTAGTATGATTGTGCAGGTTTTGCACAGACTAATTGTACCTCATGAGCTTGCTATCTTTACACATCCTTCAAAGGGGTTCAACTGCCAAGAAACCCTCACGTTTCTGTGCGTCCAGTAAGAATTCTCTTGCTGTCTCAAGTTGCCAAATATACAACTCTCTGCTTGATTCTTGTACCTTTCCATGAATGCATTTAGTAGCAAAATCATTTACACCTTCAAGCCATTCAGTTTTCCACTGAGGACTGATGCATAGATTGTAGGCTTTGGTTCTGAGAGGCTGACTTTGCACACCCACACAAAGAAAGACACACAGAGAGGGCTGATATTCAAGCATAAAGGGATAAAGAGAGGTACAAATTTAGAGGGTAAAAAAATGTCAAAGGAGACAGTCAATAGGATTCATGATGCTGGTTCATCTCCATAGGGAAAGAAGATGAAGCCTGAATGGAACATGAAAAATAGGTGGCATATGCCTATGTGATGAAGAAGTGGCACAGCTCTAGTCTGCCTCACATACATACATAGATGTAGACATAGATATACAGCTACTGAACCAATGTATGTGTGAAAGACAGAATAAATACATATTGGTTCTCGATATCATCACAACCTTAGGATTACTAAGTGAGTTGGAAACCCAAAGTCCCGTGTTTTCACTATCTCCACAAGGGTCCTTTTTTGTTTTGGGATTAAACCACAGAGGCACTTTACCACTGAGCCATACCCCCAGCCCTTTTTAATTTTTATTCTGAGACAGAGTCTCACTAAGTTGCTGAGGGCCTCACTAAATTGCTGAAGCTGGCTTTGAACTTGCAATCCTGCCTCAGCCTCCCGAGCCACTGAGATTACAGCTATGTGCCACCATGCCCCGCTCACACAGGTCAACTTCTCATCACATCTCATCTGTTCCTGAACCTAGCAAAGTGCCTGACATCAATAGCTTTTCAATAAAGATCTATTATGTGAATCTCTCACCATGACACCTATAAAGTCATATAATGTTTCATTACCAAATTAATTACCTAGATGAAATGTATTTACTAGTGCAAGAGCTGAAAATAGAAAACTTTTTGTAAAAGCAGGAATGATTTGATTAAGTTAGACATTTTAAAAGAGAAGTTTACATTAAACTTGACATTCTAATTGGTTCATGTGGGGGAGGTTTGTTGTTTTGTTTTGTTTTGTTTTAGTGGATGCTGACTTTTGTGCCAGACCTCCAGGGTCCTGACTCCTGCTTTCAGGGTCCACCAGTCCACAAGTATTGTCCAGGCACATTCTAGACCTGCACTGGGAGCAAAGGGCAAGAAGGGCACGCAGGGAAACTGAGGGGATGTGCAGGGAAGGGGGAGCTGAGCACATAAAAAGGAGGAAGAGACTCTTGTCTTTGGGTTTTAGAGTCCCTGGAGGGGAGAAGGCTATGTCACTGGGTGTTTGGAGAGGATTGCAGACACTGAGCCCACTAGAGCTAAGCAGGATGAGTCGAGCTATCTGTCCTAAAGGAATTTAGATAACAAAGAAGTAAATAGCAGTCAGAGAAACTGGGGAAGGTTTTATGGAGAAAGTGTGACCTAATTTTGGTAGGGGGATTATGAAGGATTTGGATAATTAGAAAGGAAGTTGGAAGACTTTCAGCTGCAAGGCAAAACACCCGCCAAGACAGACGGGCTGGGACCAGAACACCCTGTGAAGGACAGGGAGGCTACTTGCTGAGCAGAGCAGAAGCTGTAAGGAGCAGCAGCAGGATCTCAGGGTGCCTCTGGACTTGAACGATTACCTAATGAACTCATGCCACTTAATTTGTCCAGCAAAATGATGGTAGAACTCTAGTAGGAAATGCATCTTTGTCTTTAATTCCCTACATGGCCATTGAATAAATGCCAGTAAACACACAATTGTTGTCTCTTTCAAGTGAGGCATTGAATATTCAGCCTCCTTTAAAGACTAACTTGAGGAAAACAGGCATTTGCTCATTTTGATTTAGCCGGGTACATGTGCTTGTGCATGCGCGCGTGTGTGCGCACACACACACAAACATGTTACTGTTGTCCGAAACATACTGTTATGGTTTGGATGTGAGATATCCCCCAAAAACTTACATGTGAGACAATGCAAGAAAGTTCAGAGAAGAAATGATGGGGTCCTAAGATCCTTAACCCAATCAATGAATTATTCTCATCAGGGATTAACTGAGTGGTAACTGGAGGCAGGTGGGGTGTGGCTGGAGGAGGTGGGCATTGGAGGCACGGCTGTGGGGTATATATTTTGTACCTGGCAAGTGGAGTCTCCCTTTGTGCTTGCTGATCATCATGTGAGCTGCTTTCCTCTGCCACACTCCTCGGCCAGGATGTTCTGCCTCACCTCCAGCCCAGAGGAATGGAGTCTGCCGTCTGTGGACTGAGACCTCTGAAACCTTGAGCCCTTAAATTAACTTTTTCTCCTCCGCAGTTGTTCTGGTCAGGTCCTTGAGTCACAGTAGCGAGAAAGCTGACTGAAACATACTAAAACCCTTTTTGAGATGACCATATCTTTAAAATATTCTCCACAATGGTGTCATAGCTTTTGGCATTTGAGAATAGACTTGATGTTGGTCAGCAGGGAAAGTCACTCCTAGTCAAACGTCACAAAGAGCAGCTAGGCTGGAAAACATATATTTAAATCTTCAAAAAGTAACAGCAGCAAAATGGGTCTCCTCATGTGGGTTAAAGCAACTCAGTAATGTGTGGCAGGAGAGGTAATCCTTGGAAAAAAACAGGCACATTGGGAGGATGTTCCCATTTAACAAATCCTGACCACACTAATGGCTTCTCTCTACTGACAACTTCCTAAATTTGGAGACTACCTTTATTGAGATGGCTTTGTATTTGAATTCACTTCATTAGAAAAAGAAATACAAAATCTAGAGAAAAAAAATAAGTTCCTGAGTTCTCGTTAGAACATGATGTGGGGAAACTTATGTAAGCTCCTACATTTCGATTTGCAAAACGGATCAGCAAGGAAAGGAGTTCTGTTCCTCACCTACATATTAGATTTTTTTTTCAGCCCAAAGAAATTCCAAATAGCAACTTTCCATCCTCTACCTACAGTTCATACTATTTTAAGGCTTGTGTGAATTCATTCTTGTGTGGTTAAATGTCATTCTTATTGGAAGGTGTCTATGTTTTTAATTTTATTTTCTTTCCTGGACTTGAGAGTAGAGGATTAGGGGGGAAAAAAAGAAAAAACAATGAAAACTTTGTTGGAATTTTATTTTGTTTCAATTTAGTTTTCCACTATTTAAGAAATGTAGTATACACTTAATGCTAACATTTGTTTGATATAGGTAGCAGCTACATATAACTCTGGTCTGTGTTTTGTATATATTTAGAATACTTAGTTATAAATAAAATTATTGGATATATCTATTAAAAATGCATTTGAAATCCATATGAAAAAGAGCATGGATAATAAAAAAAGGAAAATAAATTAATGTTTCTTTACACTACAACTGATACTTTGTAGAATCATTGCAAAAAAAAAAAAAAAGACCTATCCAATGATCTGTTATGTTGATTCACCTGGTCACAAAATTCTCAACCATTTTCTTGCAAGTGAAAATAAAATTGGGTCTGATTGTCCCAATAATAAGGAAAAGATATTTTAACTCAATTTTCTCATTCCATTCTGCCCCATCCTCCTATAAGGATTAATCTACACATATCCATCTGCTTACAAAAGTCACGTCCAAACTCTAAAGAGTACACATGTTCTCTTGACATTCAGAAGCTGCCTTCAGATGTTGTCGAACCCACTTGGATGCTTTCACTAAGAAACTGATTTCCTTACTTACCTATGCCAATATTTTTTTTCTGGTCATTTGTCATTTACATAACACTGAGCAAAGCAACCAGTCCTGGGAATGCCCTAAACAACAAAAATGTCTCTATAACAATTTTTGACACAGGAGACCTCATGGAGGGCTCCATATATTCATCAGAGGCAGATTCATTGCACTCTCTGTTTAGCTAGCCATTTCCTAGTGGAACAGTGAGGTTTTATTTGGTGAGCAGCAGCTACTGGAACAGGAGAGTAGTTGTATTCACCAAGCCAACTATTGGAAAGAATTTCTTTGCTTACATTTTTCCTCTGTGTGTGTGTGTGTCTGTGTGTGTGTGCTTGTGCTTGTACACGTGTGTGTTTTTATTCAAGATCTTGCATGCAAGCACCATTCTACTTATTTATTTTTGAGAAATATGAAAGCCTGTACATAGTTTATATTTATGATTTTACTACAGTTGTTTTTATTAAATCAAGAATTTTTTGTAAAGTCACCATATAGAATTTAAACTGTTTGGCTAATGATTTTTATTGCATGAAATTTGTACTATTACTATTTTAATCCTCCACCATCACATGTTTAAAAAAAATGGATGATTTTTTTTTAAGACAAAAATAGAAGGTGTGGGAGGAAAAACCTAGATACAATTACTCATCTGCTCCAATCAAGTTTCACTTGCTAAAAGACATCAGGTTATGCCTCAGTTCTCACAGAGAAAGGTCTGTTTTCACATTTCATATCTTTTGTAGGTCATCTCACCAGTCATAATAATACAAAGTACACGTTAGCACTTTATTGACACTGTGCCTTTAACAGATGCATCTTGCAAACAAACACCAACTTCCGGCCTGTGAAATCACTTTCTCTGTCTCACACTGCTGTCTTTTAAGCTATATTTAATCATCTCCATAGAAGAGAAACTTATTGCACTAAAAGGGAACAATTTCTTTTCTTGATAATTGATTCATTTTTCTCCTCTCATTCAAAAAAATGCAGTATTTGGAGTACCCCAGAATATAAAAGAATTTCTCATAATTTTGCTCTGTTTTTAAGTGCAGGTAGAGATTAATGTGCTTTGATTTATTTTCGAAAACATCTAGTAAAGTATTTTTTTGTTTTGTTTTTCAGAATAATAGTTGGCTAGAAATTGTTTAAGAAGCCTTTTCCAGGCTGGAAGGATAAACCATATGAGGTGTTTCATGGGATTGAGAGATGATCTCCAATCCCTTTTTATTCTTGTTTATCTTAATGTTTTTGAATAATCCTTAAGATAATCATGAAGTTATTAACTCAGCTATTTAAACCCAGTGCACAAGAGTGACATTCAAATATAAAACCAACTTTAAAAGAATCACAAGGCAGAAAGTGACCTTGGTTTCCTTTGAATCCAAGTCAGAGAGTGTTTAAACTCTGCCAGAGTAGGTTTAACCTCATTCTGAAGATGTCTAGGAAATAAAATGATCCGGTTTCCCAGAGAAGCCTACTCAAATATGTCACACCTTCCCTCAGGGAGGCAAGATGTCCAAATTAAACTTTAACACAAAAATTGAGTGTTTATTTTTTTAGTGAAAATCTCATTTATTAAATGTGACATCAGTGCAACTAGCTGGGAAACTGAGGCCACAGAGCAGCCATGGTCTGAGCTTGAGTCATTCCTCACTGAGGTCAAAGTAACGTTCTGAGTCACTCAAGTGAACTGGACCCTCCCAGAGATGTGGTAAGAAAGGTCATTCACAAGCTCTCCAAGTGAATTACCAACTCATAAAGGTTCCATTCATCTTAAAGTCCCTTTATTACTGTGAGAGACAGTCATAATATCAAAGCTGGCTATTCGAAGCTCTTGAATTTTTCATAGAACTGCATGGGCTGAAAGCTACATCAGGAAATAGAAAATGGAGTCTGATGTCTTTAAAGACTATACTGTGTCTGTCACATTGAGTGGACGGAGTTGCTCAATACAACTTTTTTTTCCAGGAACTGACTAAGAAGCTCTATTCAGGAAATCATACTGATTCTTCAGAACCATTTGATTTTGCAATGATCGCTCTCAAGCAGTATTAATATTCTTAACCATTAAAACTGTGTGGCAAAGAAGGTATGAAAAGATGTTCAATTAGAGAATTAGAGAATTACAAATTAAATCCCTATTAGAATCATTACAACTCAAAACACAGACAATGCCAGGCACACATTCTCAGCAAGTCAGAAGGCTGAGGCAGGAGGATTGCAAGTTCAGAGCCAGCCTCAACAACCTAACAAGGCCCTAATCAACTTAGCGAGAGCCTGTCTCCAAATAAAAAATAAACAGTTAGGGATGTGGCCTCACTGTTCCACTCGGAAATGGCCAGCTAAACAGATGAATGTGGCCCTAACCAACTTAGCGAGACCCTGTCTCCAAATAAAAAATAAACAGTTGGGGATGTGGCTTAGTGGTTAAGCTCCCCTAGTTTCAAATCCTGGCACCAAAATACAAACAAGCAAACAAAAAACCCCACAGCACCAAAGCAACAAATGCTAGTGAAGATGTACAATAGGGGGAATTTCACTGTTTACTCCTGGGAATGCAAAAATGCTACAGCCACTTTTGAAGACTGTTTGGCAGTTTCCTCCAAAACTAAAAACATTCTCATAATCACCTTCCGCGGTATGTACCCAAATGAGGTGAAAATGGAAATCCACACAAAAACCTGCACATAGATGATTATAGAAGTTTTGTTAAAAGTTGGAAACAAACTAGTGGCCCTTCAGAAATGGAAGGAATAAATTAACTGTAGAATATCCATATAATTAATTATTATTCAGTGCTAAAAACAAAACAAAACAAAAACAAAAACACAAGTGACACAATTACTTCATGAAAAGATATGGAGAAATTTATATGCATATTACTCAGTGAAGAAGTCAATCTGAAAAGAATGCATTCTGTCTGATTCCAACTGTTTGACACAGTGGCAAAGGCAAAATAAGAGTTAGTAATAAGATCAGTCATTACCAGGGGTTTCATGGAATGGCAAGATAAATATGTAGAACATGGGATTTTGCGGGCAGTGAAACTATTTTGTATGATAATATAGTGATAGGTAACATGGTTCTCTACCGTTGTTAAAACCCAAAGAACTCTACAATACAAAGAGTGAGTCTTAATGTAGTCTATGGACTTTCATCAACAGTAATGTGTCAGCATTGGTTTATTAATTATAACAAAAGTTCCACACCGATGCAAGATGTTAAGATGAGGGAAATTTGAAGTTGGGAGTGGTAGACTCCGTACTTTCTGTTAAACTTTTCTGTATAGCTAAAAGTGCTCTGGAAAAATAAAGTATATTTATTTTGTAAATAAATAAATATTGAAGGAAAAGAAAAAAATATTGCTTAATGCCATATGTGTAAACCATTTATTTATAAGGTAAGAATTTCTTATTACTATCTTTTCAGCCATGTATCTGAATTCCTCTCAGTTGTGGATAGGGTCCTCACTCAAGCCTGTTATCACATGTTACAACATTCTCAATAAAAGTCACATTATGTAAAGTATACAGGCATCAAAACATTACGTGGTTTCCAGCCGGGCGTGGTGGCTCACGCTTGTAATCCCAGCACTCTGGGAGGCTGAGACAGGAGAATCGTGAGTTCAAAGCCAGCCTCAGCAATGGCGAGGCACTAAGCAACTCAGTGAGACCCTGTCTCTACATAAAACACAAAACAGGGCTGGGGATGTGGCTCAGTGGTCGAGTGCCCTGAGTTCAATCCCCTGTACCAAAAAAAAAAAAAAAAAAAAATTACGTGGTTTCCCATTAATATGTAAAATGTTTAGTCTTATGTGTAAGTTAAATGAATAAGTAAAAACAAAAAAAAATTGTCAAATGCAAAGAGAATTAGAATCTTCATAGAGCATACTTCTGGAAAGTTTGGCCAACACAACTAGGTGTGTTCAAGTGACTCAGTATTCATCATGAACTGCACAGTCCCTGACCAGCAAAGATAATTCTGCTGCTACTAAAGGTTTACAGTAGTTATCATTGCAATGCAAAGTGATGAAAAAAATACTATGTAAGTAATGACATAAAAGATGTATATGTTCACTTATATTTACAATATAAATCCTACCTTTTGAATTAATTTCCCTATACAATCAAACGAAGATGGAAAATTACATAAAACTAGACAATTAGGTTTCTCCCATTGTAACAACTGCAAATAACAGCCAGAGTAAAGTGGATTGGGTTCTTGATAGGAAGGCGACCTACTAAGATGACTTTAATGCCTTTTCAACAAGTATGATGCAAAAAGAAACCACGAGAAACTTAGATGTGGCAGAGTTATGTTACAAGATGGCAAAGTAGAAGATTCTATCTTTCTTCCTGCTTCAAAAAGAAACAATTTGATAGTTGTCTATAAAGGAAAATAACTGTGGAAAGGCTCAGGAGTCTGCTTAGGAAGGTACAGCAATAGAGTAGAAGGAGAAACTCAAGAGAAATTATGGAAAACAGGAAGGAATAACAGTGTTATTTTGTATGCATTACCCTATCCCCTGGGTCAGCACTGGAGAAGTATCACTGTCTCACCAGTACCCCTTGCAGGAAAGTAGAAAATGGTGTGAGAAACCAGCTTCCTGAGCTTTTCAGGTCACTTCTCAAATAAGAAAAATTGTTGTCACCCCACCCAGATCACTAAGTAGATGGGAATAGCTGAAACATATAGAAACCACTGGGCACAAAGTAGAAGAATGTAGGTCCTCAGTATCAGACATGGGACAGGAATCTCTGTAGTTCCCAGGGACCTGCTCTGTACAGGACCACAACATATTTTTCTTCCAAGAACCTCAACAACTTTGTGACTTTTATTAACATCCCACAACTTTCAAAAGTGTGAACACTGCAGTGCTTCCTGTCAGGGACCCCCGTGGCTTACTGCACAGAAGACAATAGAAGCTTTTCTGTTAAAAAGAACAGCCAATATAACAAGTTCTCCTTTGCCGTTTTCACATTCAGGGTCCTGGCAGATTTTTACATTTGCAATCTCCAGGTACTTAAGTTCCACCAATCACCTTCCCCCATCTCTAGAACAGCCCCCAGCTCCTACTACTCTAGGCATCCTCATTTCCATCACAATGCCTGTACCCGCAGCTCATCCCGGCAGCTATAGGAGCACACATGTTTTCAGATTCACTCCTTAGCTGCCCTGACACACAGCTGACCACTGACTTTATCTACCAGCTGTCAGTCCTTGAACCAGCTTTTGCATTGTGCCATCCCTCCCACCATAGAGGCTCCATCCAGCCCATCCAGACATTGCCTCTAGCCCTGGCTTTCACCATAATACACAAGCCTACAACTGGATCATTCTACCACACATGTGTCCTACAGCTGAGCTTGTACATATTCACCAGTTCTTGACTTCACTGCTCCCTGCCCTGGCCCCTTCCACTGGGCCAAGAGGCACTACTGAGAGCATCATAGTTCTCACACTCATAGACTTCCTATATCTCTTTGCAGACCACATAGTTGCTAATGTCATGAAATCTACCTGCCTGAGTCAGTGAGACAATGTCCCTCTGGACCTTGTGCCAGAGGTTAAGGTCTTTCCTTATCAAAATTAGTCTATATGATCTAGAAAAGATGACTATTTTTGAATTAAAAAGACACCTTCATGAGGGTGTGAGATTCACACACACACAAAAGAAAAGCAATTAAGGAAGCTTGATGTCATCAAAGGAACATAATAAACTTCTTGTAACCAATGCCAAAGAAGTGGAGATCAATAAATCACTAAGACTCTTCAAAATATTAATTATAAAGAATCTCAGTAAATTAAAAGACAAAACAGACAAATAGTCTGATGCTATAAAAACAATAGAAGAACAAAATGAGAAACTGAACAAGGAGATATGGAACAAAAAAAAATGAAGCAGAAATTTTAGAACTGAAGAATACAATAACTGAAGTAGAAAATGAAACACAGTCTATCCACTACAGACTAGCTCAAGCAGAAGCCAGAATAGGCAAGCTTGAAGACAAATGATTTGAAATCATTTAGCCTTTATTTTTTTCAGAGAAAAGAGTGAAAAGTAATGAGAAAAGCCTACAGGATATATAGGACACCATCAAGAGAACTAACATGTACATACCAGAATTTTCAGGAAAGAGAGAAGAGACTAAAAGCCTTCATTGAAGAAATAATGACTGAACATGTAAGAGGCTCTTGAGTCAATATCCAGCACCAGTTTAATACCCTTTACTGAAAAACATAAATAAATAAAAGCATGCCCAAATTTGGAGAAAAATGGAAACATCCAAGTACATGATGTTGAAAGGCTTCTAATAAAATTCAATCAAAGATTTCACCAAGAAATGTAAAATTGAATTGTCCAATATTGAAGGCAAACATAGAATTTTGAAAGCAAAAGAAAAAAATAGTATGTCACATAAAAGTGAGGAACAATCAGGCTATTAGTAAATTTCTCAGCAGGAACCTTGTAGGGCAGAAGAAAATGAGATGATATAATCAAAGTGCTGAAAGTAAATAATTGATAATAAAAAATACTTTACTTTCAGGAAAAACACAACCTTCAGAAACAAGGGGGAAAAGTTAAGATTTTTTCTAGGCAAACAAAACCTGAGGGTGTTCACTTGCTTGGTGCGGTGGTATACTCTTGTAATCCCAGTGGCTTGGGAGGCTGAGACAGGAGAATTGTGAGTTCAAAGCCAGCCTCAGCAACTGCAAGATGCTAAGCAACTCAATGAGACCCCATCTCTAAATAAAACACAAAATAGGGCTGGGGATGTGGCTCAGCGGTCTAGTACCCCTGAGTTCAATCCCTGGCACCAAAAATAAAAAATAGAAAACAAAAAAGCAAAAAGCAACCTAAGAGTGTTCATAACCAGAAGATCTAGTTTGCAAGATATGGTAAAGGGAGATCTGAAAGCAAAAATGAAAGGCAACTAATTTGGAATGTGAAAATGTATAAATGTATGAAAGTCATTGTTGAATTTAAATACATCAACAAATCCAGGAAAATCTAATACTATAATGACAGTATATAAATCAATTATGACTAGCATAAAGATTAAAAGACAAAAGTGAAAAATATGACTATAGATACAATAATTCATTAAGGATACACAACATAAATATTTATACATGTGACACTGAAAACATAAAATGTGGAGTAGAGGAGTACAAGTGCAGAAATTTTGCATGAGATTGAAGTTATGTTGTTAATAACTTTAAGTAGTATATTATAATGACAAGACATTTTACATATGCCTCCAGGAAATTAATAAATTTCTAGAAACATACAATCTACCAAGATTGAATCAAGGAGAAACTAAAATCTGAGCAGACAAATAAAAAATAAAAATATTTTAGTATAAATCAAAAATCCTTAACCAAAGAAAAACCCAGGACCAGATGGCTTCAAGGCAGAATTCTAACAAGCTTGCAAAGAATTACTACCAAGTCATACTGAACTCTACTAAAAAACAAAGTGTGGGGAATGCTTCCAAATTCACTTTATGAGGCTATCATCACCTTAATGTGAAAGCTATACAAAAGTACTAGAAGAAAAAAGGAAAACCTACAGGAAGTGTTTATAATGAACACAGAGGCAAAAATTCTCATAAAATGCTATTGACCAGAAATTAGCACATCAAAAAGATTATAAAGACTTGTTCCAGTGAAACAAGATTTGTTTAACCTAAAAAAAATCAATCAATGACATACGCTGTGCTAAGTGAATGAGAAATAGAAACTATATGATCATCTTGATAGATGCATGTGGAAAAATTCAACAAAATCCTTTCCTGATAATAATCAAATTAGATGTAGAAGGAAATTTTTCTCAACATAGTAAAGGCAATTTCTGAAAACATCACAGCTAACATCACAACCAAATACTGCCAGCTTTTTCTATATGATCCATTACAATGCAAAGATGCCTATTCCTACTACCTGTACTCGGTGTAATACTGGAATAATAGCCAGAGGAACAAGAAAGGAAAGAAATAAAAAGCATACAAATTGAAAATAAAGAAGCAAAATCATTGCTATTTTCAGATGACATGGTTCTGTATGTAGGAAATCCTAAATATTACACACAAACACATACACACAAATTAGAACTAATAAATGAATTCAATAAAGTTGTTAAGATCTAAAATCAAAGCCAGCCTCAGTAAAAGTGAGGCACTAAGCAACTCAGTGAGACCCTGTCTCTAATAAAATATAGAATTAGGGCTGGGGAAGTGGCTAAGTGATCGAGTACCCCTGGCTTCAATCCCTAGTACCCCCCCAAAATGCCAATTGTATGTCTTTACACCTATCATGATCTATCCAAAAATAAAGTGAAAATATGCAAGGCAGGTAGAGCTGAAATGTGTGCATAAGTGCTCCTTGACTTTCCATGGGAGAAATTTTATTCTCTATTTTCCTATGACCTGGAAGGCAGTAAACATTTGTGCCCAAAGTTCTCTTACTGATTTGTCATTTACTATAATGAAAATCAATTTCTTCACAAGCATGTTAATAATTCCAGATTGACAAGAAGGAAATGCCAATTATCCAATGAAGTCATCTTAGAAAGGTATCTGCTTCCTGTTTGGGTGACAATTATAAAAGCTGACGTATTAGTTCAGAAACAATTATAACATATACATGACTATCATATGCACAGATACTTACACACATCTTTTTTCTTTTTTAAAGGGGGAACTATGGCTTGAGAAAGTGGTTGCTCCTTCTGGGTGGTTTAGCTAGCACAGGAAAATGGATTCATCCCATGGCTCTCTTCAAAGAAAGGAGTCAGAGAGTAGAATCATTGACCCTGTCTGGCCCAAACCACAGAAGCCAGTAAACACAGGCTCCCCTTCATTCACAGTACTCTTCCCTGGAGCCTCTTGGCTATCTTCTTCAGGCAAATCTTTCCCGTGAAAAAACAAATTATCAATTTATTGATAGATAAACACACAGTAGTTTTATTCATTGTATATAAACATGTTATTCTGAATGATTACCATAGCAATTGGGAAGCAGCATGTAGTTCCACAAACAAGTTGTAGGTAGAACCCATGCGGGTCACACAATTTCCTTTGGTTTTTGTTGGTGTTGAAACTGTGAGTTCTTCACCCAGGTCTCCTTGAGGAATGATATAAAATGCAGCTTTCATCCTAGCCTATAATTTTCTGTCTAATGGAGGCGCTTCTTTTCTCACATATCAAAAACAATTCTTGGTGAAAGAGATTCTGAGCAAAGCCACATCATGATGTCATACCAGAGAGGTTCGACCTTGTCACCTAGATCCCATTTGATTCCATTCCAGAAACTTCTTTACTAACACTGATAAAAGGTTTAACTGTCATCCCATGTCTGTCCCTAAAATTATATGTGTATGAACATATTATAAAACTGGACTATAAACATATCAAAGCACATTAAGGCAGTAAAATTGCCAAAAGACCCAGCATCATATCATTTAAATATTTTTTTCTGTATTGCTTTACTGTAACTATAGATCTCCTGATTTAAACAACAAAACAAACTCCCACAGATTTTTGTAATGATTCCTTCTTAGGCAGAAATACAAACATAATTACACGTGGTTCTATATTTTGGACATTAGATAGACTTTTCTTTTTTTAAGAGAGATAAAGAAACAGCTTTGATTACATTAACATGTGGAACCTTAGAGAAAGAACTGGAAGAGATCAGCCATTCCCAAACATTTAAATCTGTTTTCATGCATTCGTTTTTAAACACTTACACATTTGTCTCAGAAAATGTAGTCCAGACACGAAAAGACAATGCCAAGGAAGCACTTGAAATCGAAGACTTCTGGTCCTGTTCATGATGAAATAATAGATATTGCAGTAGGCCCTGACGCTCAAATTCACTAATGCTGTTCAAAGTGTATGAAACACCTCTTTCAGATTCTGGACAATGGGCAACTGAGCTGAGAGAAAAACAGAAGGTGGTTGCTACAATATTTTCTGCTTTCTACCTGGAGAATCTTAGCAAACAATAGTGTAGGGAGGTGAAGGCCAAGCAGAGTGAGATGGTCAGTCACCCTGAGAGTAGTCAGAGATCAGTGCAGGGCTACTGAGGGGGCTGTCACAGGAGGAGCCAGATGCCAAAGGACATGAGCTGGAGTAGAACAGGAACCTCTTGATATGTACGTAGAGGCCATGCAGGGCATAGCAAGGGAAAATCTATGAGCTAAATGGAAAGACTTAAGAGAATTCTGAAACAGTGAACCATACACACAGGGTCCCATAAGACAGGTGTTAGGTCTACTTTAGTTAGGTTAGAAGAAGGTTAGAGAGAAAGACAAAGAGAGAGAAGGAGGAGGAGGAAGAGGAGAAGAAGAAGGAGGAGAGCTTGAAATGTGAAAAATATATTTCTAACAGTCCTTAAAATGATAAGATTTTTTGAACACTATTGTAACAGAAGAATCTGAACTCAACTCTAAGCGAAACAATAATAGCTAGCACTTGTAGCTAAAGAACAGGGTGAGTGCATCAGTGCATAGAAAACATTAAGAAGAACAGCATTAGACATTAAGAGTAGGAAGATTCCCCCTCTTCTGACTTGATAGGATTCTTTGCTAAAAATGGTTCATCAAGACAAGGACAGGGACTAGTGCTGAAGTACAGTGAAGAAGAGAGTTCAGAGCAGCCTGACTGAAATTTCATCAGAAAGAGAGTTTTGGTCATAAAGAATGAAGCTGATCTGTTAGTGAATTAACTTCTTGTCATAACAAAACACAACATACATTAAAGAAAAATAAATCAAAATCTATATCCTCAAACATACAACATTAAGTGCCATTTCCTCAATAAAAATTAAAAATTGCAAGCCCAAACTAGACAATGACATTATAATCAAATGACACCAGTAACTCTCAAGAACACAGATTCAAAAATTTTCAACAAAAGATCACTAAATAAAATTCAATGGTGTATAAAAGGAGTTACGTACCACAGTAAATGAGGAGTCATTCGAGGGATGCAAGGTTGATTCAACAAATGAAAGTCAATTAATGGAAACCATAGAACTATAAAGATTAATAAGGAAAAAATCACATGGCCATATGAACAGAAACAGAAAAAGCTTTTGACAAAATCCAATACCCACACATCATTAAAAAAAGAAACACTTAAAAGCTGTGCTTCATTTTGTGAATGAATTGAAATGCATCCTGCTGTCATGTAAAAAATTAGTTAGAACAAATTTTTAAAATGTGAAAAAAAAAAAGAAAAACTCTCAGCTAACTAGGAAAGTAGAGCATATTATGGGTCAGATATGAAGCGTCCCCCAATGACTCATGTAAGAGAGGTTTTGTTCCCAAGGTAGCAATGTTCAGAATGGAGCTTTTGGGAAAGGATTGTGTGGAGAGGCCTTGGACTTCTTCAATGGATTTATCCATTGATAGCTGAATGTATTTCCAGATGGTGATGGAGTCTGGTGTAAGACCTACCTGACTCTATCCCTGGCTCTTTTCCCACCCCTTTCTTTCTCTCTGTCACTTTCTCTTGGCCTCCATGAGCTGACAGCTTTCCTCTACCACACATTTCCACCATGATGTTTTGCCTCTCCTCAGACTCAAGGCAATGGAGCCAGCTGGCCATGGATGGGAACCTCTGAAACCATGACCCCAAATAAAATTTTTCCTCCTTCAAGTTGTTTGTGTGAGATGTGTTTATGTGACAGTAACATAAAGCTGACTAACACAGAGGGACACTTTCTCAACTTCATAAAGATACCATACGTATTCGTAATAGGAGAAACCAGAAGCTCTCCCAAGAAGATCAGGAGCAGGGTTAGGATCCCTTCTCACCACTTCTTTTGAATATACTACCAAAAGTCCCAGCTAACAAAATAGACAAGAAAAAGGAATAAAAGATATACAGGCTAAAAAGAAATAAATAAAACTGCTTTCTTTGACAGACAACATGACTGTCTATGTGTGGAAATCTGGAAGAATCAACAACAGCAAAATGAAATTAATAAGGCTTTAATGAGGATTTGGGATGCAAGGCTAATGTATAAAAGTTAATGAATTTTCTATTTACTAGCTATGAACAAGTAGAATTTGAAATTTAAAAAACTACCATTTCTATTAACACTCCCCAAAATTTTGTTATAACTCTAACAAAATATGGACAAGATCTATATGAGGAAAGCGACAATGTTCTGATGAAAAAAAAATCAAAGAGCTAAATAAATGAAGAGATATTGTATGTATAATTGATAGGAGAATTCAATATTATCAAGATGTAATGTCCTTCCCAACTTAGTCTATAGATTCAGTGAAATCCAAATCAAAATATCAATAAGTTATTTTGTAGATATCAACCAACTTCTTGTAAAGTTTACATAGAGAGATATTGACCAAGAAATAGCCAACTAAATGTTGAAAGAGAAAAACAAAATCTTTTGGACTGACATTGTAAGAAGCAGCAGCCACTGGTGGGCTTAGCAATGTCTGGACGCAATCAATTAGGACAATCATCTAGAGACAGACAGAACACTTGAGTGCTATAAAACAGCACCAACTTGGAACTGCATTTAAACTACTTACCTGGTACATCAGAGAGCTTTGTTCCAAGGACAGAGTGAGACTGGCCACCTTGCTGTCTGTCTCTGGATCAACTCCACCATTCCCTGACATCCAAACATCAGCTAGAGAGAACCACCAGACAATGACAACATTCACACTTGGGCTAAGAGAAATTGGGTGGCATCCAAGGTACTTGCAGCTCATGGTTGCCCTGGGACTGTATGATGTGTGGCTGGGATTAATTAATGTGAATTGAGTAAACTGTTTATATTTGACGATTGGTGTGAACGAATATATGCTTGCATTAAAAAACAATCTGAGCCGGGCGCGGTGGCTCACGCTTGTAATCCCAGCACTTAGGGAGGCTGAGACAGGAGGATCGCGAGTTCAAAGCCAGCCTCAGCAATGGCGAGGCACTAAGCAACTCAGTGAGACCCTGTCTCTACATAAAACACAAAATAGGGCTGGGGATGTGGCTCAGTGGTCGAGTGCCCCTGAGTTCAGTCCCTGGTG
>PVHX01011394.1:25662-64658 GCA_004024805.1 Geosciurus inauris | reverse complement strand
GAGCTCTGGAGCGGAAGTGCGGCGGGCTGTCTCCGCTGGGGTCTCTGGAGCGACTCTTTCCCTGAATTTGGGCACCCAAGTGGCTAGCGGCTGGGGCCGTGAGTCCACGGGAGCAACTGCTAGGGGCCCTGCCTGGTTGGGTGGGCGTTGGAGCGAGGTACCCCTGTAGAAGCAGGCCCCGCCCGGGGCGAGCCCTGGGTTGAGCCGCTGCGGCTGAGCTCCGCTGCTGCTTGCTGCTGAAGTCGCTCTGCTTGTGGCTATGGCTGCTGGCTGGTGGCCCTGCTTACACGCGCAAGTGAAATTCCTGCCCGGGTAGCTGTATGATGATATCCAGAAGCTGGCTGGGAGATGGTATTTCCACAACTTCAACCTCTGGCTCTGGAGAGACTGACCACAGCATCCGTCTAGGCCGCCATCCCCAATTAATTTTAAAAGAGAGAAATGAAAACCAGTTTTCTTTCCTACTAGATCTTACAAAACAAGAAGTCTGGGGTGAATATATGAAATTAAGATTTATTAATTTAAAATTCCTAGGAATACAAAATACCCTAGGAGATAAATATGCTCATTAAAAACTATTTAGTATGATATTTTACTTTTTATAAGGAGTTGAAGGTTTTATATATATATATATAATGCAAATCTATAACACCTCCTCTATGATAAGGAGTAAGTGGACACATTAGCTATGGAATAGACTTGAAAAGCAATCATTTTGTAATGATCTGATTATACCATAAGAGTGTTATACATGACACTGAAAAGGCACATATCTTTTATTGATACAAGTACAGATAATTTTGCATTTTGATTATGTTATGTTTGTCATTTTGAAATAAAAATAGCCAATAAACTTTTAAAAGCCTGTATGATGACAGGCTTTATTGTTACAAATAAGTTGTCTCAATATATTTGTCTTATAAAAAAATTAACAAGAAAAAAATTCTACTAATTCCAAAATGGGTAATTACATCCACCTTCTTGTCTTCAAACCTCACATTAGAAGCCTATTCTGAAGTCTCCCTACTTTCTGGGCAATGATTTGTATTACAATCATAACTTCTACTTCAAAAGTCCTTTTGGAGAAAACCAAGTCTACATAATTTAGTCTTTCGTTAGTGTTCCTTTCATTAATTTCTCCTTGTTTTCTCTTTTCATGACAAACTTAGAAACTGAATCCTTTTAAGTTCTGACAATTAAAGCTTCCAAATGAAAATTTATTTAATTAGTGAGAAAAAACTTTTTGTCACTTGGAATTGATGCCATCAAGTTCCTGTAACAAAATGAATCACAGGTAGTAACTAGATTTTTGAGCAAATTTTTAAAATTATACATATTTCTAGCATTTGGACATATGTGCTTGCAATTTTGTGAAGTTGTACACATTTGCAGCATTATTTATTTGAAATGTTTTGACTTCTAAAGAGTCAATTATATGCACATTCAAATATATACACAAAAATAATTTCAAAGTCATGTATAAGTAGAAATGGCTCATTTTCTTCTCTCCATCTACAAAGTAACTGGTAATTATTGCTGCAGGCTGAATTCAGGGTAATTCAACAATACTTTGTAATTATACGTTAAGAGATAGGATTCCATACCTTGATCTTTTTTGTTGAGTTGCTTCAAGCCCTGGCTTGCATCATTCAAACTTGTCTCTCTGTGAAATGGGACAATAAATAATTCATAGCCATTTTACAGCAAGACATTATGGGATGGGTGTTGGAAGCAGGCTCTCTGGGCCCGGGAGCTGCCCCACCCTTTCAAGATGGCAACCTGACTGTATGCCAGAAACTTGCAGTAAACAGGTGGACAACTTAAGGAAGTGCACAGCATTGGCTGGCGGTAATGTCACTGTGCATGCTTGACTCGTGGGCAATGCCTGCTCTGATACACGCCTGTATTCTGCTCATGCATTCCCCTCGTGCTTGATAATGCTATTCCTTCTGATTGGTTGTAACTCTGCTCAGTAATACTTCCTGCTGAATGAAAAGGAGAAGGAGGCTGGGGGGAGAACAGGAGAGAACGAGAGAGAACAAAAGAGAGCTAAGGAAGGCAAGAAGAGCGCTCAACAAAAATAAAGATTGCTTTCTTTTTTTTAAAATTTTTTTTTAATATTTTATTTATAGATGAACCCAATACCTTTATTTATTTTATGTGGTGCTGAGGATCGAACCCAGTGCCTCGCACATATGAGGCAAGCACTCTACCGCTGAGCCACAACCCCAGCCCTAAAAAGATTGCTTTCTGAGAACAATGGTGTGGTTATTGTCTCCTGCCCGCGGGCGACAATAGATGGGTATTTGGATGATCCACTAGGTGGCCAAATATTTTTGGTGCAATTCATATGATTTCAGGTGCACTTCTGGAATTTATGTTAATAATGGAATCATAGCCCAATTACATGAAATGGTAATTTAGCAATTTGAATAAACTGATTTTTCTGTAGAGAATATTTTCTTTTTCTAGCATTTCAAAATTTCTGCAATCTTTGCTAAGATCCATATTAAGTAACATGAAACAAGAGGCAAGCAAGTTGGATTGGCAGGATGCTATGAACCTGTCAAGGAAACACCAGCCTAAAGAAGTGTCTAGTTACTTTCAGATGGGTTTCTAAACACTCATTTACCACTCTGTCACCCCCTGTAAATTTATTAAGGATTATTTGACTCTTGTAATAATAAAATAGAACTCAAATAATAATACAAAAGTGTAATGTTTGCAGGCATATACTGAGTAATAAGCACTGGAGAAAGGATAGCTGCCAAATAGTTGGCTTTTTAGTGGCCTCTAATTTTTATATTACATAATTCAAAGCTACTTGTGGCAAAGTATGACATTCAGGAGGAGAGGCAGGACAATTTACCAATCTTTTTTTTCCTTTTAAATATTTTACAAAGTCAAGTAATTTCTCCATCTCTTTCTTATTACAATTTTGTGGACATTAGATTGTATTGACAGTTCTAAATAAATTAACTTCGCCAATGAAACAAAATTTTATGACATTCAAATGGGTTTTCTTGTTGCTAAAGCAATAAGCTCTACTGACACAAATCTGAGTGTAACATATGGTCTTAGCCTTAGGCCAGGGTGTTCCATTTGAATTATTCCAGACTTTTCCTTACAGTGCTGTGCTTCAAACATGAATCCAATTACCAACTGCAGCTAGGCAATTGAGAGGCTGCAGGAGAAATACTCTAATAGATGGGGAGGTGGGTAAAGGACTATGATTTGTGTGGTAATCAGCAAGAGAAGGTCAATTGTAATAGAATAGACTGGTTTCCAAGACAGAGCTAATGTAGGATGCCTTCCCTTCCATGGAGGGATGCTATCAATAGATTTGTTGTTTCCATTACCAAGAGTGTCACTTACTGACAAGATGAATAAAGAAAGTGTGAGAAGGCCTGTTGATGGATCAGGTGATTAAAACCTAGGTTGTGGAGAGCAATTAGCAAACCGATGACCTGTTTGAGGACTGGGAATGAGAGGTTAAAAGAAAGATGCTATGCAAATGTCTACCTGAAAAGAGTCATTTGTGTTCTTTAAGATTTATGGTCAAGCCCTGGGATTCATAATAGGAAAGCTGAATAAATATGCATCTCCCCAAGATGCAATACTTGTTTTTTATTATGGAATTTCTTCTCTGTAGAGAAAATAAAAATAAAAAGCTTGCCTACTGACCATATTATACATATTATTATTTTTTTACAATGTAATTTCTTAAACTGATGTAAAGATAGAACCCTGTAAGCTCCAGTAACAAAAGAACACATTTTGGTCTCTATTTTTCTTTTAGAGTCTTATGTCGAGTCAATGACATAGCCAGATGATTCCTCTTATGAATTATAATAAAAGCAAAAGCAAATGGTACTGTGAATCTAATAAACTCAAATGCTTTTACCAGAAATATCAGGTATCTTTTTTATAAACATAAATCTGAGGTTTTAAGAATGACTTATCCAAGGCTAGTCTTATCCAAGTTTCTGCCTCCATTCTGGCTCTTTGGCACTAGCCTGTTAGACTACAATGGGGCACTTCCTTTTTAAAGTCTGTTCAAGGGCTCTGTTCCTCTGCCCCCTCTATCAACAAACATGTAATGGTGTACTTTGCCACAGGCTGTTAGGATATCAAGATAATCTTCAATGACTGTGTTTATTGCTATAGAAAGTCAGAGAGAAAACTCAAAGCCTAACAAACTAAGCAATACCACAGTATAAAAAGCTTACTTTATCAAAGATTAAATGAACAAAGGTACCTCCCCCTCTTGTATAGCATGCTTTTGTGGATTTTTGACTTCACAGGAGTCTTCAAATCCTACAGGTATAAAATGCTTTCAAAAACCACACCTTCTTGCCATAAGGATCTCTTTCCCCATTACAAGCACTCATTTACCTGAATTAATCTGCTAAAACTCAGTAATAAAGTAAATTACTGAGAGGGAGCAAAGGACCTTCAGATGCAGTCAGTTGTGACGGAAAGACTGATTACTAATAGGACAAAATATGTCTGTGTAAGCTCTCTAAAATTTTAGTTAAATATCAAAAGCCATTTAACTAATAAAATAATTGTGTTAACAGAGCCATCCATGACTGTTTGGCAGGTTGTAAATGAAGGGTGGCTTTGGTAGTAGCCTTCGCAATGTGGAATGGCAATCTGCTTACCATATTTGATTGCTATTCATTCTGTAAGAGCTCTCCTGCTTCCAGCACTTACAAGTGATTAGCTGTTGCCCAAGGATTTTGATGTTGTGCTTTCACAGGGCAATTACAAGAGAGTCTATGAGAGCTTCAGGAAAGCAAAGATACACTTTGTTAGCAGTAACATTTAAGTCAAAGTTTAAAGCACAACAAATCACATAAACATGTCTCTAGGAAAAAGAGGAAGGATTTTTAAGACTGATGTCAGAGAAGAAAAATTAGTGATTTACTAACATAATTTTTTCTACTACATTTTCTGCAGGTTAAAGAAATTGGGTTGCGCAATTTTCTGGGGCAGGACATTTTGTGGTTAGAAAAAGTTTTTAATTGCTTTTGTCACAAGCTTCTTTCAGCAGTTTATTTTCCCAGCAGCTAACAACAGCATTTTATTGATTGTTTGGTGAGCATAGCCCCTGGCTCCAGTGAAGATTTTAATTTTTAAATATTGGGCAGCTGATGATGGTTCTCCTGTTGCTGTAAAGGAACACTCTTTAGAATTCTTTGACTTCCTCAAGTTCCTGTTGTAAATTTAGTAATATGTTTTTATTAGACATTTTGAGATTATTCAGTAGACTTTTATGTTCAAAGAACATTTTTATCCTTAACAAATAGGTTAAAGAGACCAAGTTTATGTAGTCATCCTTTCCCTCCCTTTTCTGACAAATTTTTTTTTCTTAAAATCACGCACAGGTTTTATAAGCTACTATCAGAGTTAACTATAATGTTTTTCATACAAAATATGTAGTTTCAACGAAATTTTGTTTTGTTTTGTTTTTCTTATATCACTTTTTCAACAGGTGTATCCAGCTAGATATTTTTTTTAAATTCATCTATCTGAAGTAAATGCTGAAGTGAACTATGTGCATGATTTTTTATAAGTATCTGTTAATCTACTATTTTCCAAAAGAAAATATAGCATTGACTAGAAAGATTGATTTTATTTAAACAATGAGTGTAATAAATAAAAGTTGTTTCCCTTGCAAATGACACAAAGAGAGCTCAGATTATACTTACACCATCAATAAACTGTCAATACTTTTGATTCACTTTTTTCTTTAAGTAATCAAATTGGGGAAGGCATAAAGCATTTAGTGGACATTTTAATTCAATCACAGACATGACCAGGAAAAGCTTGTCACCTGGAGATAGGACTCCACAAAGAAAGTTTTATTGTGCTGGCGCACTCTGACTTTAATTCTGACTACAGAAGAAAAAGCTCTGTAGGTGAAACTACTGGAAAAGTGAGGTGCCAGTCAATAATGTCCTGCACTCAAAGTCAACTGAGCCAACTTGGCACAAGAATCTTCAAGTATCACTCATTTGGTAGTGAGGTTTTCACAAGCAATGATTTAGAAAATGAATGTCTAAACTGGAGGATGTTGGTTAGGAAATTATTGCTATGGTTTAGATATGACGTGTTCCCCAAAGGTTCATGTGTGAGACAAGGCTGGAATGTTCAAATGAAATGATTAGATTATGAAAGTGAATTAACCCACTAACATGGATTAACTGGGTGGTAACTGTAGACAGGTAAGATGTGGCTGGAGGAAATACTGGAGGTGTGTCCTTGGGGTTTATATGTTGTCCTTCTCTCTCTGCTTCGTGGTTGTCATGAACTGAGCAGCCTTCTTTCACCATGCTCTTCCTCCATGATGTTCTACCTCATCTCAGGCCCAGAACTATGGAGTCAGATAACCATGGACTGAACCTCTGAAACCATGAACCAAAACAAACATTTCCTCCTCTATGTTGTTCATATAAGGTCTTTGGGTCACAGTGACACAAAGCTTACTAAAACAACTATCTAGGCGGAAATTGTGTTATAAATTTTATTTTAAACTTTCTCCAACACTAAGATGATATTTCCCCACTTAATTTTATGTGTACATGCTTCAGTTTCTTCTCCAAAATTTTAAAGTTAATGTCCTATACTTAATTCCATTTTGGCATATTTTTGTGTTACTTAAACCGAATAGCTTAATATTAGACATCAACTGAAATTAATCAAAGCCAAGAAGGTAAACTTAATCAATAGGACAATAACCAAAAATATTTACTCATCTATTGTTATGGAAGTGGAGTTCCTGAGGGGAGATCACAAAACTACTAAGTTTTGTAATAAAGACTCTTCCAGAAAGACAAACGAAGCCCTGAGTATTGATTACACACTAGAGGGAAAGGACTAACTGGATTAAAATTCTGAAAGTGAGGACTTAAATTTGAAAAAGGAAGTTGCCATTTTGATGTTTGTTCAGGGAAATAAGAAGTCAGAGGCCAAATTTTCCAGGATATGAGTGCAAGTCTTTAAATAACATTTGAGAAAGGAGGTGAAAACAGTATTAAAGGCCAGCACGTAATATCAGGTGAATCAATAGCTTCTCAAAAAATTCCTGAATCGAGGGGGAAAAAAAAAAAAAAACACCCAAAGAGTTGGATTTCCAAATTACTGACCATTACACAGACAATGAGACAGTTTATATAAGATCAATTTAGTTCCTTCATTTTGTAAGTCATAAACCCAAGTTTTCTCGGAAAACCTTATAGTGCTCAGTGCTGGGAAAAGAAGACTGTATAGAGCCTGATTTTGAGGGCAAAGGATTTCAGTCTAGCTGTAGGGAACAAGGAAAACTAAAAATAAAAGGTGACAACTCTAAAAGAAAATCCTAGAATGTGATAACTTTGAAAGAAAATTCTAGAAAATAGAACAAAATCAGATTAAAACAATCATTTCAAAAAATATAAGTTGCCAGTACATTTTTTTTGAAAGGTAGAACTTCCAAATACATGGTTTCCTTTCATGCCCTATTCATTATTATTTTTTGATTGCTTGTTTTCACAAAAAAGAGAGTTTTCATTAAAGGTCAACATTAAAAATTAGCCACACATGATGTTTATATATTCAACTGTCCAATGTAAATTAATAAATAACCAAGTAGAAAGTAGCTTTCTTCTTTTGATTCTCTGAATGGGCATAGCCCATTTCCTCCTTTGATTTGGACACACTTGGTCCTGTTCTCTATCAGAGGTCATCTCTTGCTAAAACAGAGTACTGAATTATTTATTCAGTTGTTGCATATTAGGACCTGGGGAGTTAAAAGATCTGGACAAGTACAAAGTCATACACTAGATTCTATTATCCTTTATTAGTGGGAAATTGAAGTCTGGAGATCAGTATTAAGCCAGTCTCTAAAATCTGCTTGTTCTATGATAGGGACCCCAAACTGACCTTTGATCAAGTTGTATTAGAAGGATTTTCCCTTGTTACTTGTTAAATAAATATCTATATTTACATTTTTCTTATAGTTAAGATATGACATCAGTCTTTTCAAAGAACTAACGACAAAGAGAGTCAAGTTCCCATTTAAGCAGGAAGAATATATTTTGCATATTAAGGTCCTGACATTTGGCATCTAGTGTGCAGTAGTTTATAGCAATTAATATGCCAGCATATCACATGTCAAAGGGTTTTTCATTGAAGGTTGCAGAGGGCGAAAGAATGATGTATGAAAGCTCAAACTTTTCAGATGTTGTTGGTTACCTGTTCTTCCTAAGGCAATTTTACTTAAGTGCCCCAGGGAGCAAGAACAGTGGCTCCAAGCATGAGATTTTTTCAGTCTTGGAGCAGAATATGTGAATATACACTGGCAAACATATTGAAGAATTTGATACATTCAACAACCTCAGGGACAATATTTGTATACACTTTCTTGTTCATCACACACAATACATCTGTGCCTCTGCCCTATCTTTTATATATATATATATGTAATTAAGTGCCATCCTATGCAAATATATTCACCCACTGAATGCAAAAGGATGGTTACCATAATAATTCTGAAAATGTTCTCATTTCAGAAAGGAAATTCTATTTCTCAAGGGCACATAGTTTTGCCCTTTAATATATGTTTTTGAATTTCCAATATAAATACCTTCATCTCTCTTCCCTGAAATTATTAATGACACTTTTGCAAAGCTAAGCTATATTTGCCTCTTCATAAAAAAGTCTTAATAATGTTCTTTGTTACATCACAGTTGCAGAGTAACCATAGCAACCAAGTTAAGTAACTGAAATAGTTATTACTATATGCCTTCCATGTCTATAATGTGCAAGTGTTAGAAATATTATTAAAATGCATTAAGAAATGGACATCACAGCTTTGAAAATATCTTCATTTTTGGACAATGCCCCTTAAATCATTTTGCTTGAGTAAATCATTATTAAAATTAAACTTGTCTAATACATCTCTACACTGAGTCATTCAGAAGCAAAAAAAAAAATAGCATTAGTTAAAATTACAGATAATGTCAAAGATGGTCTGGTGTGGGCACACTCATTACTCATGAAAACTTGAGTGCTTTGGGTTATCCTTTAAGGAGGACCAGCTGGTATCCTGGGTCTCTTGGACCCAAGAAAATCATATTCTAAATTTGTCAGACACTCTTCTTTAGTTTTTACTCTATAGTTATGGGTCATGGTCTGTCTTTTCTTCATTTCTCAAAATAAATAAATAAATAAATAAGAATTTCAGATTTAAACAAATTTAAAGATAAATCAGTTTCCCCAAATTTTAGCCCAGTTTCAATACTAATTTGATTTCTGTGGAGACAGGAAAACCGAGCGCTCTACTTTGCTCCTATTTGTCTCTATTTATAGTGGCTAACTGGAAATTATACACACAAACACACACAAAAACACATTTATTTACTTTGCAATCACTTAAAAATTCATGTTTTCACTTCTCATGATATAAAAAATCACTATTTAATAATAAAACATTTGTGGAAAGTAAGTAGTATTTTGTTAGTATTTACTTCTAGCTGCAAATAGATTTACTGACTAAAATTAGAGTATTTCTATTTTGTACTGTAAGTTATAGATAGTCATCTAAATCTGACAGCAAGGCAATGTGAAGGTTCTAGTTGGCTTCATTATAAATCTCTTGCCATTTCTCTTTTTTACCAAATGTATAATGCAAACTCAAGCCACGTATCCTCAATAAACTATCTCTGAGAGCACAGAGAAAGATATATATTCTTGAATATTTTTGCCTTTTATCAAGAAAGGAATACTTTTCAAAAGTTGCCAGACTTATCCTTTTTACTCAGAGAACAGAATAATATTCACTAAGCCAGAAGTCATCCATGGCAAAGGGTGATAGACTTGACCATACTATTTAGACACTAGTCAATATTATCTAGATTTCAAGAAGGGGGTGTCACCTTCCTTAGACCATTGACACCTAAATATATCTGAATAAAATAAAAATTGCATCAGCAAGAATGGTTGCTGGGCATTATGTTATAACATTATATTCACATGATGTAAATGTCAAATACTCTTATGGAAAAAATTTAGAAGTATTTTTATATTCTCAGAATATTTCTTATTATCCCTAAATAATTGAAAATGATGAAAATTGTGATCCTGAATTTTTAATTCTGGTGGAGTACATTGGTTCAGATGATGGTGATACAGGCATAAATCTGCTGGAGATAGTTGTACTATTTGGGATTCAGAGTGATGATAAGGGACAGGGAATACAAATACATCAAGTAATGATGTTAAAATGAAGTTTTATCAAGATAGTCCTTCAAAAATACTAAAAAGACTGGAGGAACATTTTCTTAATTTTTTCTTGAATCTCTGTGTGTGTGTGTGTGTGTGTGTGTGTGTATGTGTATGTGTGTGTATGCACACCTGTGGGTGCGTGCATGCTAGTGACCTTTTAGTTTTCAGTACTCTGAATAAATCACTGGCATTTGAGAATACTGATGGCTGTGTTCATCTGTGCACTACAGTGCATTGTTCTACAGTTTAATTTTGCCCTCTAGAAAACTGCATGAATCATAGACTTTCTTGGAAAATCTATTATCTTTAAAAAATGCATTAAAATGTACATAAAAAGGCAAGTATGGGAAAAGCTCTGTCAGTCCAATTTATATTAGGTTGATTAGTGAGAATTAGTTGGCCATTTCAGTCAAATTTAGTAGGAAAAGATATTCATGATTTCTTATACATTATGATAATTGCCATTTTAGTTAATATCTTAGAGATGAGATACAGAACTTAAAAGAAATGGATTCACTCCCATTATAGCTTCAGCAACTGAAGGAAATGAATCTTCATTATTGATATATGTGTTGCACCTATAGAGTTTGTCTTTATAGTGATATCTTTTTAAATGCTGCCCAGAACAAATATAGTTTGCTTTAGAGCAGAATATCTGAAACTAAACAGCTTGGGTTCATAAATATGAATCTACTATTAGTAGTTGAGTGACCTTGGCCAAGTTAACTTCTTCTGCTCTGGTTTCCTGATTAGAAAAGTGTAGATAATAATAATATTCAACTTCTGGTTTATTGTTCTCAAAACATGACTTAATATACACTGGAATAAGTTCCTGGCACAGTGTAAGAGTAATAGTAGAAATAGAATAATTGTAGAAACCAGATGCAAAAAAAATGTGATTTTTATTGCAATTATAATTAGGTCTTCAATAATAAAAATATTAACTCCTTTCTGTTCAAAATTATTGCAACAAAAAGTGTAGAAAATGCTATCATTAAACAAATAAATTTAAAAGACAAGAATTCATTTGTTTGAAAGTGAGGTGAAAGAAAGATTCTTCATTTTGTAGACTGTTATTTCATTGTTAACATGTGAGGAAACTACTTTTGAACTTTGGATTGAGTGAAGGGCTATTCTCTGTGTCACAGGACTGGAAATCCACAGTGTGTGCTGGTAATGTTGACAGTGACAATGAAGGAAGAGTGTCAGTGCTAGTAGTAAGAGTAGAAAACCTTGCCTGGAATCCCAGAAAATACTGTGAGGCAGAACACACGGTCAGGCTCCTTGATCACCCTTGGTCAGTGACCTTAGTTTTTCTTTTTCAAATTACTCATAATCAAAGAACTATACTCTCAAATGATGGGTATAGTAATGCCCTCTGTGTTTTGAGATCTTCTGTTATTAATAAAGTTTCAGAATGATAAAAATATAATAATTAATGGTGTTTTTAAAAAACTCATCATCTGTTATGTTTTGGATAAGGGGTATCCCCCAAAGCTCCAGTGTTAATGCAGGATATGAAAGGACTAGATTATGAAAGCTGTGACTTAATCAGGAGATTGATACAGTGGATGGATTAATAGTTTAAATAGACTAACTGGGTGGTGACTGTAGGCAGATAGGATGTGGCTAGAAGAAGTAGGTCATGAGAGCATGGCTTCCGGGTTTTTGTTTTGTCATGGTACCTCCCCTGCCTTGCCTCTGCTTTCTGGCCTCCATGAACTGAGTAACTTTCTTCTACCACACCATTCCACCAAAATGTTCTGTGTCATATCAGGCCCAGAGCAAAGGATAGGGTCAACCATGGACTAAACCTCTGGAATCATGAGCCCCAAATAAACTTTTCCTCTTCTATGTTATTCATTTTGGGTATTTTGGTTACAGTGACAAAAAGCTAACCAACGATTTCTGAAATAAAATCACAATTTGCAAGAAATACTGCAAGCTAACTGGCCCCATTCTCTCCTTGAAGTCTATTCATCTCTCTAAAATGAAAGGTAGTAAGTATTTATTAAAAGAAAGTATACTCAGTAAAAAAAAGATATTCTTATGATATTTTTTCTATTTTATTTACTAAAATCTTTATTCATTTAACATGCATATATGTATGCATGCTGATATGTTCATGCATATGTAAACATAAATGTCCCAAAAGACATAATTAAAGTTGTCATTGCAACTATATTCATACTCGTCTTAAATGCTTATCAACAGGTGAATTACAATAAATTGTGATATATTCATAAAATTTATTTTGAAAGAGCAAAATTTATTACATACAATGGGAAGATATAATTTCACAAATACTTTATTGCACAAAAGAAACAAGCCACAAAGTAATGCATAATATTTTATTTTATTTAAGTGAAGTTCATGAAAAGAAGGGAAAACTAATTTTTAGAGTTAGAAAAAGAATGTTTATCTCACTGAGGGGAAGAAAGAGTTTGTAGACGGGGAACAAGCACCAAGGAGCCTAATGGGATGACAAAATTATTCTGCATCTTGATATGCATGGTAGCCACACACAAGTGCATACAAATGGAAAAAACAACAAAAACAAAAAACTCATCAGACTACATATTTAAAATTAAGGTTACTTCTGTATTTTACTATATGCTGTATGTGTCTGTGTTTATATAATTTTAAAGATGTTTTGTGAATTGGTTTTGAACAATGATTGAACCCAGGGGTACTCTACAGCTTACTGTATCCTTACTCCTCTTTTTTTTTGTTTTACTTTTAAGACAGGGTCTCACTAAATTGCCAAATCTATCATTGCACTTGAGACACTCCTGCCTCAGCCTCCTGAGTCACTGGGATTATAGGCATATGCCACCATGCCCAGGCTAAATATTTATTTTGTACAGAGATAGGATACCAGGAACTATTAATCACACCATAGAAGGTCATTCTAGAATGGGTTACTGATAAAATATAAAAGTCTCAATTGCTTCTCAAGTTCAGATAAAAATACACAAATAAATTTTGGTACAAGTGTGCCCCCTTATATTTATTGTTTATCTGAAATTCAAGTTTGGCTTGGCATCCTATATTTTGATTTGTGCTGTATAGAAACCCTGGCCTGAGATGAAGCTTGAGGTCAAGTAATACTATACTCTAGATGAGTATTATTTTGATTTCCATTCTCATTGCCAGACAAATCCCAATGGGCTGATTTTTCATAAGCTAAATAAAAATTTTCTTGTTAATGTTAAACAGAAAGAAGACTTTTCTTTTGTGAGATTTAATTCATTAAATCTAGACTTTTCATCCTGTAGAACTAGCAAGAATCAGAAATTGGAATAGGGCAACCTCTTTACAATCAAACATTGAAATACATGCTATCCATTCCAGCAGGCACTGTGGGTGTGAGCGCCATCTCTAAGCTCCGCAGGAGAATGGGCAGTGCCAACGGATGGCCACACTCTTTTCAAGATTGATCTTGCATTTCTGGCACCAGGGTTCTACTTCAGGTTTGCCAAGAATGGTCAGCATGTCATGTGTTAATTGCTGGAATGGGCTACCTAATGCTTTATAGCCCAGCTCACAGTGGGCTTCTGAATAAGGAAAGCAAGCAGGAGCTCCCAGTTCCAGCCTGACCTGCCTTCAACAAAGTCATGAGACAGGACACCTTTAATATTATATGCACAGTGGGTGGTAAACAAGAGTTATTTTTGGCTCTGTGCCAGTGACTATAAAGCTTACATTGAGTGGCTTTTAAGCAGCCATTTCTCCATCTAGCAGAGTAAATTAAAGCAGGCAGCGGATAGCTAATGGGATGTTAGCATGGGCAAAGTCCAGTCATCTTTGTCAGTTTGGGGTTAGGAAGGGGAGAAGGCATGAGCATTGCTGGACAGCCACAATCTGGCATCATCTATTTCTCAGTAGGAATAATTTAACATCAGGTATTGGCCGATGGTGGTCTTTCAGGATAGCAGTAGATATTTTTCCTAAATGAATAGTAACAGGTTGTTTAAAGATATTCATGTCCCTTGTAATTTGTGAATGAGAATTTGAGAAAAAGTTTCAAGAGAACTAATATATCTTAATTTCATGACTAAATGGCAACCAAAGGTAGACTCAAGGAATGTCTATTCTATAAATATATCTTAAAACAGCAGATACTGAAAAAGTAACAGAGAGTTTATTATAACCCCACCCACCCCATGTCAAGATACACAGAGGCAGACTAAACAGAAAAACTGTGGTACCTTGATTTTATCCTAAAGAAAAGTAACTGTATGCTATATGGAAATGTCAGGCATATAACAAATGGTTATAATCCTTAACTCATAGACAAAAAGACCTGGAATTACTATTTAAGAAGGATCAAGTCATTTAACAAATTCAGAATTTAAAACATTACATAAACTTTTTTTCCTAAACAAAAAATTTATGTACATTTACGTTAGAACATTTGAAATAGATGGGTAAAGTTTAGGGGAAAATTAAATGCTACCCAAATCAAACCATTCATAACCTTTAGGAATTTCATTCAGATTGTTTTTATGTCAGTGAATTTATACTGGATTTATATGATTCTATTATGCTTCAAACAAAAGCAATTCAAAATATTCACAGGGTTCCTAGAATAGAGAATTACATCTAGAATTTAGTGTTACATTATAACTGAAATGAAAGTCTTTTTTCACTTTTCTGATCTTCAGAAGCAAAGAAGAGCCATCTAACCACCTTAGGGAAATATAATTTCATACACATGAGCAACATTGGTTATATATGTTTTAGCTTCCTAATCTCTGAGGTGAATAATATCAGTTCTTAGAGACTAAAAATACCAGGCCCTCAGTAATTATTTACTGAAATGAATTTATCACATCTCAGCTTTTACTTATCCTACAAGCCTGATGTTTGCCACTCTCTCAACAAAACCAACTATCCACAAATAAAGAAAACAGGTTGATTTTTTAAAAATATTACTTTTTATCATTCACTGCCTTCAATTTTCTCCAAACAGAGATGTTTCTCTCCTCTAAACAGTTTTTCAGTGTGTTTGGATCTCCTCCTATCTTTGGCACTCCTTTAGTACAGATCTCCTTAAACAACTCCTCATTAAACAAGTAGTTTCCCTGCCTGGAAGATCTACTTCCTCTAACCTCACCATGCACCAAGGAACACACACATGTGCACACACTACTATCATATTTTTATTTTAATACACAAATTTCAGTGTGTAAATCCCTGTTTTAGTCAACTTTGGGCTGCTCTAATCGAAAGACATGACAAGAACAGTTTTAGAGGAAGAGAATTTATTTGGGGCTCACTGTTTCAGAGGTCTCAGTCCACAGATGGCCAACTCTATGGCTCTGTGCCTGAGGTGAGGCAGAATATTGTGGTGGGAGAGTGTGGTGGAGGAAAGCAGCTCAGAAAAATGATAACCAGGAAGCAGAGAAAAACTCCATTCAATAAGGGCAAATACAAGTCCCAAAGTCACACCCCCAGTAACGCATCTTCTCTAGCCCCACCCTACCTGCCTATAGTTACCTCCAGTTAATCCATTCAAGTGGATTAACACACTGATTAGGTTAAGGCTCTCATAACCCAATCATTTCACCTCTGAATGTTCTTGCGTTGTCTCACATTTGAGGTTTTAGGGAACACCTCATATCTAAACAATAGCACTCCCCTCCTAAAACTAGCCCATAGTTCTCTATGCTGCCAATAACATTCTGGACATTTCCAGACTGGAGGAGACACACAAGATCCTTGGGAATTCGAGCCACTCATTTGTTGCCAATTTTTCTTTCACTGAGAACTCCTTCCTGCTACATGCCCTAATTCTCTCTCTGGTGTTCCTTCCACCTTGGGATCTTCCTTCACTCTGAGCCCACTAATTCCACTTATGTTTCAGAACCAAAAAGTCAGGATGGTCTAAAACTTCCTTAATTGTATAAGTTCTGATTAATTAACTGCTTCAGCCATGATTATCATCCATGTTTTGATATCCGGTAGTGACTTAAAATTGCAAAATATTGGTGATCACTTTCTAAGAAAAATAAAGGAAGTTTGCAGAGAATAGGTAGTTGGAAGTATAACAGTACTACTGTTATTGGATTTGTTAAATAATTTTTAGTAAACTATCATTTCTGTTAGTTGAATATGCTGGGTACTAGGACTAATGTCACAAAAAGCAACTAAATGTGCTGGATGAGACATTTTGAAAAATATCATAGAAGATGCATGTATAAGTAATACAAATATATAAATGAAAAAAAATGAAATGAAATTTCTACCTCAGACCGTACATATAAATCAATCTAAGTAGAACACAGATATAAATGTGAAAAGCACATTTAAAACATTCACAAGACATGTTGAAGGATATTTTTGTAATCAGGGTGGGAAAAACTTTTTTAAACAAATCTGAAAAAACAGGGAGCAAAAGGAGAATTATGATAAATTTTAGTACATTAAAGTTATAGCTTTCTATCTCTCAAATGATATTTTTAAATGGGAAAATGTCAAGAAACACCTAGGTGGACATTTTGACTAGTGGGAAAACTCAAAATTTAGTATCTAGAACATATAAGGATGCAAAGATAGTAATAATAAAAATATGACCCAAAGCACAAGTGACAAAAAAATGAATTAAGAATTAGAATTAAAAGAAGAAACACATATGAATGTCTAATAAATACCATACACAAACACCCACAGTGACATGCTTAGAGACTTCAAATCAAACAGACTTGTAAGCATAGAAAAGTCTAATAATATCACATGTTAGCTGTGACATGAAAGAACGAGAACTATATTTTGCTGAAGGGTGATAAGGACAAAGTTAACTAGGTCAACCATATTGAAGCGAATTTAACAGAACATTTCTTGGATGAAATTCACATAATCATCAATTCAGAAATTTAAATCCCTATCATATGTCCAAAAGAAACTCTTACACATGTACATAAGGAGATATGTACCAAGATGTTCATAAAAATCATTTTTATAAATATCATTATATGCACTGTTCAGTATTAAAAGTTAGTGAACTACAGTTATTAGTTTTATTATCTCCAATATACGAATGAAAAAATACAAAAATAAATAGCTAATGATATTATTTATTTGAAATTTAAAGTAGTCCAAACAAATACCATATTATTTGGAACAAAGATAAATATATATGAAGACATCCTTAGAAACTGATCAAAAGTTTTCAGTAATGTGGTTTCATATGAGAAATTAGAATTTAATTGAGGTCTATGCAATTTTTGCAGGGCTTTTTGTAAGCCTGTTTTCAGGAGAATAAGTGTGTGTTATATTACTCTTATATCTCCTTTTGCATGTCAGAAATGTTATAATAAAATTCAAACCATATTTGTTTTCTTGAGGTGCCATCAGTGAAGCTCTGGTTCATTGAATACTAACAATGTAATAGAATCTGGGAGAAATTTCACTACATTTTTGTTTACTTTTCTAATGTTGATCTTATTTTATGAATTAATTCAAATATGCTCAAAATATTTTTTATTCACTTTGCTAAAGGACGCTTTGCTGATGTGCTTTTTGCAAAGCAATTTCCTGAAAGAATCAATTTAATTTATTTCAATTTATGTGTCTTCAGTGATGACTTAGCCATATATGAAGGACTTGTGGAGGTCCAAGGAGAATGTCAGTCATAGGCTGATTAGCATGAACTTCTTGGAGTGATGCATAATCTTTGACAACCATGGTAAGAACTTGTTCTTCCAAGAGTATCCAGAGGACAGGAACCTATAGCTGTCATCTGCCACCTCTAATTTATTAACTGACTTATAACCTACTTTCATAGGCATTGGTTATATTTCTTAACCTTGACCTTCTCTTTTACAGCTTGATATTGTTATTTTAATAAAATTCCCTCCCCCACTACTCACTACAAGTAAAGAAATCAATAAAAAATATTTTTAGTGTCAAGCAGAGAACTTAAGAATTGCTGAGAGCGCTGCAACATCAGAGAACACGGGTCACAAGGGCCCATTTGTGTAAATAGCTTCAATACCATTGCTTATGTCCATGAATTACTTCCCAATATTTGAAAGATTGCATTATATGTTACCAAAATAAATGGAATTTTTATAGTGTCCAGGTATGCCTGAATTGTCTTGAAAACCCTATTACAATACGATAGACTAAAATATCCATTTCATTGAACATTGATTAAAATTTTTAAAAAAGCTTTCAATCATTCTTACTCTATTACAGTGATTGGTAAACATTTTCATAAAGGGGAAGAAAACAAATACTTTCATATGTCAAGTGGTAAGAAAGAGGATATAATACTGGCACTTATGTAATTTTTATAATGTCATCATTGCACATATAAAAGCCATTCTTGGCTTGTGGGCCATTGGAAAGAATGGGAAGCCAACTTGGGCTTATTCATAAGATAGATGATAACAGAGTGGCACTTCAGGTTTGTTTTTTGGTTTTCATTAAGAGTAGCTGCCTAGACTCCTGTGGGTCTCAGAAAGCCCACCTGTGCAACTATATGCAGTGGGTTTCTGTTTTGGCTTATCCCCAACATCCTCGTGATGTCCTTAAATCTCTCTAATACCGCCTCAATGCTTCCATCTCCCCACAAGGCCTTTATCTCAGCCTCCTTACACTCTTCTTGTTTCTTTCACATCTTCAGTCAAAAAGCATAAAAGCATTATAGAAATGACTCATATTTTGGAATCACTGAAATAAAAACATATAGATAAATTTAATGCCTGGATTTGTTTAAATGGCAAAGTGGCTAATTCAAATGGCAATTATTGATGTTCTGCTGGGTAAAACAGAGTGGCTGATTCTGGAGAATACTTACCTGAGCTGCATCAACTACTGCTGGCAGCCCATAGATGTCCACTGAGACACTGAGATGTCCTTAGACTGGTCTGGTTTATAGAAAACACTAATAAAACTTCTGTGTTTACTACTTTCACATTACACATTAAAACAAATTTTGTAAGAATACATTTCCCTGGATATATTCAGAAATCTTTGAGGATTTCTGAATAATTGTTGGAAAATGATACCATAAACTATTGTATTAGCCAAAGATGCTATTTCTCTACTCCTATAAGATAAGTCTTTTGGTCATATTTTATTTCTTAGTCTATTGGAATAGCATTAGAAAGATTCTATTAAAATAAAATAAATTGCATATCTCTCCATTTTTGTGTTAGGAGTTTTAAAAAGTCAGGAAAAGCTCCATTAAACATTTGCACAGTGAACATTTTATGATTGATTCCACATTAGGGAAGAGGAGGAAGATGAGAAGAAGATAAGAGCAATGATCAGAAGGTCTAGAGTGTATGTGAGGGCATTTCTGAGAAAAAGTTCTTAGAAAAGGCTCCTATGACCTGCTTGCTTGATAGATTTAATTATGTTCAAGATCTGAATTATAAGACTGATTTAACAACTATATGGGGAGTATATAAAAATGCATGAACTGACAGATAAGTTTTAGGTATGAAATTCTGTGACCCATGTAGAGGGGAGAAAAAACTATTTCATTGACAAAAAAGGAAATTTGAATTTAAACACCAAATGAAGCACTATTTTCTGCCCAGAGTAATAACATCTTGGCCTGGCAAATATGTGGAGAAATGAACACTCATCAATTTATAGGTTTGTAAATTACTAAAATGTTTAGGATATTAAGTGGTTACTCTTCACTCTTAAAAATACTTACCTTTTTGTTTAAACTTCCTTTTGGAACAAGTGGAAAAAGGAATTCCAAATTGGTAAATTATTATAAGGGAAATGAATTGGTTCATGAGATGAAAAGTATTTCACTTTTCTTCTCTTCCTCTTCTATGTTGATTTGGTTTCCAAAACAGTTTAATATTTCTGGAATTTATGTTCTAGAACCTTCATAATATATAAAAAAGTTTTTGCATCTTGTCCTAGAAATCTCAATAAATGTTTCATTGGATTTCAAAATTCTGTGTGTTTTTTATCATTGTTTTGACAACTTTCTGAGACCAGGAAAATAATATCTTATCATAATGTTTTGAATATGTAAAAACCTTGAGTCTGAGTAGAATGAACTGGACTCTACATCAAATACTCCCCAGAAAGAAACTAAGGCAAGGGTATAAAAAATTTAAATAATAATTTTCTTAAAAAGAAATATCTATCTACTTTTCTTTTACATATACAACTATGCTTTCTAACCTTATCAATGATGTTTAACTATTAGTACTTAAAAACATACAAGTAAGAATATTTTTTATAATTTTATTTCAAATATTTTTTTAAAAGTCAAAATACTGAGAAAAATATGGTTACAAATATATTGGTACATAAATACCAGGTAACATTATATAACTAACAAAATATGAAAATATTTCTAAAATATACTGTTAAGTAAGAACAAGTAAAATAAAAGTCATGTGGGAAGCTTCTTTTTTTCCAAAAAAATAAAAATATAGAAAAATTATGTTTATGAATATTGTATGTTTCATGAACATAGGAAAACTTGATTGATGAATATCATGGAAACGACATGAGAAAAATTATACTATAGATCGACCTTTTGATTTAAGATTTATTAGACAAATGACAGAAAATCTATGTCAAACTAGCCAAATACCAAGAGTAAAGTTATGAATTTGAAATTTGGAGTGTTTTTGGTGATGTGTGATCCACATATAAATGTCCATAGGTCACAATTTTTCTCTCTCCTTCTCTGTGACATGCCCTTATTTATACAAACTCTATTTTAACAGGTATAGTAACCCCAGAATTTACATCATGGGGGTCTAATTTCTTTAAATAAAAGTGGATGGAACCTATTAGTTTTTTTGTTGTTGTTGTTTTGTTTTTTTAAAAAATATTTTTAGTTGTAGATGGACACCATATCTTTATTTATTTTTTTATGTGGTGCTGGGAATTGAACCCAGTGCCTCACACATGCTAGGCAAGTGCTCCACCACTGAGCCACATCCCCAGCCCCATATTAGTTTTAACTTAGATATCTCTGTACATTGAAAGTTACTACATAAACAAATATTATTTTTTTAAAATATTTTTTTAGTTGTAGATGGACACAATGTCTTTATTTTATTGCTTTGTACATGGTGCTGAGGATCGAACCCAGGGCCTCACACATGCGAGGCAAGCGCTCTACCGCTGAGCCACAATCCCAGCCCCAAACAAATATTATTTTAAATAATAATAATTTAAATATAAAATTAAATATATAAAAATAAACCAAAGGGCAAAGAAAGAATGAATACTGAATCCCAATTATTTTTGTACACAAAAGTGAAATAGATTTAATATTAAGTCCAAATATACTGAGTGGAGAAAATTTGAATAATCAGCTTTAGGAAGTTCTGAAAACCAGTAGTGAGATTTCATCTGTGGGGTCCTGAAGTTCAGTGGGAGAAAAATATAGTACACAAGACCAAAGGAGGACACTTTATAATGGTCCTAAGGTAGCCAAAGTTCTCTGTCAAATAGATTCCTCCTCTTTGTGACTACTTTGTCCTTCCTGTGGTTGCACATTTGAATCCCCTATGTGATGCTTCATAGCTGAAATCATGTAAAAGGAAATGTAGCTGCAAGTAAAATTGAAAAAAGGTTGTTTCAAAGTAAGAAAAACTGGAAATACTGGGTTTAGAGGGAGTAGGAATCTTGTGGCCAGCTTATTACTCAAGCAGTATAGCAATCAAGAATTGGGAGGAGAGTTTAATCCAGAATGGGTTTGACTCTTGCCTTTCTGTGTATTCATCAGAGGGTTTAATAAGCATTGGTTTTCTTACCCATCAAGGGGATGTTCCACTTATCAATTTATTGTGTCTCGGTTTTAAATCCACCCTTCTTTGTCCCTCTTCTTGACTCTGGAGCTGGATCCTCTCAGTATTTCTTGTCCAATTGGAGCAATGGTTAGACACTTTCAGAAGGCACTGAAGGGGCACCAGAAGACCTAAGCAGAAAAAAAAGGTTGTGTTCTGCTTTTGGTCAAATTCTTGCTCCTATGTCACAGCTGCCTGAGCAATGGCAGAGGCCCAAATATACCCACCCTCCTAGGAGTTTGCCAGCACTATGGGAAGGAGTGTGCTGTTTACCAGTTTCTGCTCCCTGGAAAAACAATGGCCAACTTTTTGCTTATTAAAGTTGGCCAGCAGCAGACCATGATTCTAGGGATTCAGAGAGTTCTCTGTAATTCAGCGATCTAGCTGCATCCAGAACCTCCTCTACAAGGTCTGAGTTTTAGCTCTGGGGGAGCCCTTTCCATATTTGCTCTTTTGAGGTTCTTACAACTAGGTAGTAGCTACTCCCTGCCTTTGCTAGTCTTGTACTCTTAAATATTTTCTCTTACTCTTATAGTAATTAACCATGATTTTCTAATTAATGATTCTTTATATTAAATTTTTCATTTAAATTACTAATAAGCTTTCTGTCTTCTAGTGGCACTGGCAAATAGAGACAGTTAATAAAAAATACCTCCCTTTTAGCAGTTGTTGACCACTTAAATAAAGAATGAAAGGTTTCTTTTCAATATTAGACTTTTTCTCCTATTTATATGTTCTCTCTTCTCAATTATCTGGGCTTAAGGTATGTGGCAAGATGATGTTTAAAAAATGTAGCTATCTAACTATTTACACTGCTAGTCTGACATAGGTCAGCAAGACCACAGCTTGGAAGAGAAAGGGATAATCTACATTTTCTTCATTTGCCTTTAATTCAATTATTATCTAATGCATTATTCATCTTTTCATAACTGTGACCAAAATATATGATAAGAACAACTTAGAGGAGGAAAGTTTATTTTGGTTTATAGTTTTCTTCTAGGCCCAAAGTGAGAAAGAACACCGGGGCATAAGGGAAGACGCTGAGGAAAGCTGCTCACCCCGTGGTGGTCAGGAAATAAAAGGGAAAGGCCACAGGGAAGATAAAACCTTCCAGAGCTGGCCTTCAGTAACCCACCACCTCCAGTCCCACTTGCCTATAGTTACCACCCAGTTAATCTATTTAAACCAGGATGAACTGATTAGGTTAGGGCTCTCACAATCCAACTGTTTTACCTCTGAACATTCCTGTATTCATACAGGAGCTTTTGGGGAACATGTCATATCCAAACCATAACATCTAATTACATTCCTAATAAGAAAGTTTTTGATTTGTTTGTTTTGTTATAGAGGAACTTTCAAAATATCTAACATTCTTACCATGGGAAAATGTTCTTTTAAAAAACAGCCTTTGTTTACATTGGACAGGGCCACCAGAAAACAGAAAGTTTCTTAGTAAATTAAATGGAAATTTGAATATAAAACATTATCAATTAGAAAAAACATGTTTAATTACTATAAAACGTAAGAGAAAACTTTAAAGAATACACAACAAATACAGAAAAGTAGAGAGGTGAGTGATATTAAGAACTTCAGAAATTTTACTTAGATTTTTTTATGAAGAGTTAAATGGAATTATTCATCTATATCCTAATTAATTTCCTGATAGGAATTCATTCATTTAAAACACAAAATGCTAACTGTGATTTCACTTATTTAGTTTAAAATACCATATTCAGAATGCTATTTCAGGGTTACATTGTTATTTCCCAAAGAGATAATATTTCATTTCAATTTTCATGTTTTATGCCTATACATATAATTAGAAGAAATTTAATCAGCTACAAATACCACCAGAAAGAAGCCTAGAAACTTTGTTACTGGTAATTGGAATTGCTTTTCAACTGCAAATTGCTCACTTGGTGAAGGTTTCATTCAAAAACCTCTTTTTAATACATTTCAAAACAACACTTGAAGTTCAATTTATTTTACTGATGCTTACAGCTTTTTTTTTCAGATACAAAAATAGGAAATTGATGGAAAAAGATTAAAATTATGCCTACTGAGAGTCATTGAAGCATCTCTCAAAACAAAAAGAAAACATATGAATAATCTTAATTTATTAGGAAAAAATGGGCTTTGGAGTTGGAAAGAGAAAGCATCTATAATTGAGAAAAACAAGATAAAAGCCATTTTGTATAAGTCAGTTTTCTGGCCAAAAAAACCCATAAAGCAAACAAAATAATGCATGGTTTTTAAAGGATTTATAAAAAGATAATTTACAAAGGCCTGGGCAGAATGAGGCAACGTGGTAAGGGTGATGCCATAGCCTGGAGGCTGTTTTCAGGGATTTACCACCCCGTGTAAGCCAAGGAAGGTGGGTGTGGGGAGAAGCCAGGTACCTCACTGAGAGATGATGTTCAGTGGATTTCCCAGAGAAAAGCCTTGATTATCAGCTTCAGGAAAGAACCAGAACTGGGTTATCCTGCAGAGACAGAACTGGGGGATAAAGTCCATGATCTCTTCTCTCCCTTTCTGATTGCCTGTAGAATTCCCCATTGGCCTAAATTAATAGGAAACAAGAGAGTTTCAGGGAGCCTACTGATATACTTCAACAAAGTTAAACTCCTGGGACCAAGAGCAGAGGAGGGAATGATAGGGCATTGATTTGAAGGAACAGATAGACAATATCTAACAAACTGTTTTATCATAAGAAATAAAACTTTTAACCACCTCATGTGGCATCATAAGAATCAGAAAATGAAATAATATAGAATAAAGGGTAGCTAAAAATAAGCATAGTCTGATTTTTTTAAACATTTCTTACCCTTTGAAACTTGAAAGTCTACTTTAACGTCAAATGATACATAGTATATATAGCATATAAAATAAAATGTATAGTGAAGACAGGGCAGGATCAAAAACAAATATTTTGAGCACAAAAAAGAGAGTTGATTGCAAAGTTACTTAATTAGAAAATCAAGCCTGGCTATTGACTTACATATATATGTGTCTAATTTCATAGACATTGAAATGTTTAATTTTTGTAATAAAATTTTAATTTTTTGCAATAAAAATATATATAAGAAAGCATGTAATACTGGTGGAAAAAAAGCTCTTTCGATATTGAGAGAAAGCTTTTTTAGAAAAGGCATTTAAGTTATATTAACCCATTAAGTCCGAAGTTTACAATTCCATGAATATTGAAATGCATTGGAAATTATAGTCTATGGCTTGTATATCTTTTATCTGTCTCTATATCTATACCTACCTATTTACATATAGAAATATATATATATTTCAATGCTTTAATTATTCACATATTAGTTTTCTCAAAAGACCATAACTCTAAAAACACAGTGTTTAGTTCAAAAGTTAATATAAATGGTGTATTTGTTGCTCATTTAAAATATTTATAGGTGTTCAACATCTGGGAATGGGCTTATTCATTTGTTGCAATTTGTCTTTTTTTACATAATTTAAGATTACTACAAGAGAAATGCTTGAACAGATTTTATAGGCATCAACCAACCTTCTCAAATTGGGCACACATCAAATCTAGCATCATGGAGTTTTATGTATTTGGAAATTAATTTTGTGCTGTCAATATAAATCCCAAGACACCACACAAAACATCCACAGGAATTTTTTTTTCATTGTTCTTAATTTGTCCTTTTTCAGGATTATGTAATGTGCACTTTCCATTCCATTCTTCATGTTCACTTGAGGGTAAAGAAAAATTAGTTGTCTTGTGCAAATGATATTGATGTTCATGTTCATCATCTTCCTTGTTTAAAAATGTACCATTTTCCTTTAAATAAATTCTATTGTTGTTAACCACATACCCTCTGAAAGGATCTATAAAGGACTGCTTTATTTTTGTATATTTTGTGTTCTGGATTTCTTATCATGATTTGGAATGCAGCTTGTTTACCTTTCAAAATAACAGGCCAGAAGCAGACAGGGGACCACAAGGGATTAAAGAAACCTTTATGCAAAAAATCATAAAGCGTAAAATGGGTTTGCAGATAACTGAGAGTTAATGGCTTTTCTGCTTACTCAATGTAGGCGGGGCAGAGGAAAGTCAGAGGAAAACCTCTTGAGGCCTTGCTGGGTTTCATAAAGCTATTGAAACTTGCGAATTTACACAAGGGATTCTGCAGGTTGAGTGTTTGGAAAGTAGATTTCTCAGCATGTTCTGGCATGATAAGGGTTTTAAGGCAGATGGATATAATGGGAATATAATTAAACCCTTTTCAGATAATGGTATAATAATACTATGTTCTCTAAGGATAGGCAGAACTGGAGCTCAGAGTACAATTCATCCATTTGTACCTATGTGTTCTATTCTATTTGAGGGGTTCATTAGGAATAATTTTCATGCATATCATTCCCAAGACCTCAGTTGATTGTTTGGATGTCTCCAGCACCTTAAATAAAGATCCACAGTGTTAAGAAGAAAAGGACAGAGAAGCCAGGGAAAGGAAGGAACTGGAGCAAAATAAAAAGAGGCATTCTCAGACATTATTTTCATATACATATTTTTATTACAAAATTTCAGTGAAATGTTTAAAGTATCTGTATCTTTGAATTCTCACATCAATGTTGAAAGATAAGACTTTATATATTTGTGAGACCAAAAGAACTAGTTTTACTTGGTTTCAAAATGATTTTGGTTTTTTCAAAATGATTTTGGTTCAAAATGATTTTCATTCAAGTGCTATTCATTAGATTTATTGACACTCTGCCTTGTGCTTTTTTTTCTTGCCAGAAAAAGAGATTTAGCTAATTTCCTTTTCCATATGTTTCAAATTATCCGACTATTGAATAGTTATCTTTATTTTTTTAAAAAAACTGTATTGTATATAAGACTAATTTGGCATATTCTCATCTTTCTTTAGTTAAAAACATAAGCAACAGAGGAAAAGTGTTTAAAATTTATTTAAAATTGAAGTTTAAGAAATTTGTTCCCATCTTAAATAAGGCTCTTACCCCAGCTAAAAGCATATACATAAATAAATAAATAAATGAAAAGAAAAAAGAAAGAAAATTTTCACTTCCTTCACTGACTATGAAGAGATCAAGAATAAAACAGACACCTCTTCAGGGGAAAAGAAAGGTTTCTTTATTTACATTATAAAATTTTAAAACCTGTGACACCTTTGTTTAAAGTTCATTTATAGGATATGTAAGCCTAGATGAAAATAAAAATATGAGCACACCTGGGAAATGACTAGGCCATATTTCTTTCACATGTCATTTCTAAGTGTCCCCCAAGACACTTGGCTTATTAAAATAGGTCAATATTTATTTGGTAAATAAACAAACAAATGTAAAACAAAAACATAGCTGATTTAAAAATTACATATTATAGGCAAAAAAGAAAGGAAGAAAAGGAAAAAAAAGAACCTGATCTGGGAACTATTAGAAGTACTTATTAATTCATGATCATAGCATCACTCTACCAGGAACCTTCAGTTGCTTTATTTATGAAAAGAAAAAGTACAAACTGCTAGGGACAGTCCTGATACAATAGAAATATAAACAACCTGAAATATAAGAAATCATGGCTCTGCCTTATTCATTTGACCATAGATAAACCACATATCATAGCTGAAACTCATTTTCCTAATTAGAAAATTAAAGATTATACTATATAATTACATTTCCTTCTAGATCTAACATTCAGTGATTTTCAGTGTAAACAAACAAACAAACAAAAAAAACCTGTTTATTCCTCTCTAGAGACATATAGTCTCAGAAAAAGAATGCTCAACATTGCTTGTAGTGACAAATTTATAAACCTAAAATGTAATTAAATAGTCCTGCCAGTCCACACATCAGAAAAATGCAAACCAAGCACAGTCCACTCCTGTAGGGTACACACATCTAAATAATCTATTTTCACAAGAGTCTGCATCTAAGATTGGAGAAAATAAAGAATGATAATGCCTATCTCTTTTGTATTGTCATCTTGTTTTATGATAAAAAGTGTATTTTATAATTGCTTTAAAATACTAGAAAATTAGAAAGAGATCAATTAATGTCCAAAATTTTGGAGAAACGTTTAAAAAATGGAAACAGATATGATTGAATTTAGATAGGAAAGACCACTTAAATACACAATAAATATGCATTTTTAGAAGATGGGAGTGATTTTTTGGTGAGGTATTTTGTTTCAAAGTCTAAATTTAGGACAGTCAGCCTGGAAGGTCTTTCCCCCTTATTCCCTTTTGTGTATCAGTTTGTGCACCGCACTAAGCATTGTTTCGAGACTAAAGATTTGAGTGAGTACTCTAGGGGTGGAGAAAGCTAGAGAGGACTCTTCAGTCTTTAATGACGATAACTTATGGGAGAATGAAATCCCCCAATATCTAGAACATAATTTTGTCAAATTTCTCTCAGGTTCAGGTTATTATATTATTGTTATTATTATTATTATTATTATTATTATTATTATAACATTCTCAGGTGATTAAAACATAAAAAATGTGAAAATTTTGAAAGAAACCCTTGTACTTAAGGAGATAAAAGAAGATAATGCATTTGTGAAGTAAAGATTTAGAAACTAACACAAACAAAATGAAAGTCACAATTAATGTGAATGGTATAAATTTATCTATTTAAAAATATAATTTCTGATGGGGAAAAACTGCCTATATACTTGATCACTTTATGTACAACAATGTGTTAAAATAAAGTTGAAGATAAAGAGTTTAGAAAGTGTGATGCATGGAAGTTCTAGGAAATAGTACATAGGTACAGCAATTTTAACATGATACTAGAGATTTTAGCTGAGAAAAACTTAATAGGACAATAGATGTATTTCATTTTAGTAAGAATAAAAGCCAACAAACATAATGATCATTTGTGAATATATATGAGTATACCACAGCAAATAAAAATTATATGTAGAAAAACTTGAGAGAAATTGAAAGAATAATTAGATATTTCATAATCACAGAGATGTGAGGATAAAATCTTCAATCATGCCAGATTTCAAATGCTGTACCATAAAATATCTTCTTAGAGTTCAGGATCATAGTAAGTATATCGGTTAAAGAAAACTGAAATCAGAAAAATGTGACAAAACATAGTGAAAGAAAGAATAAGTTACTTAAAAATTGCATCTACTTACATGCACAAGGAAAAATATATATTTTTATTTATTTTCTTATTCATAACAATTAAAATTCTAACAAAATATCACTAATAAGTTAAAGTAAGCAGTGCTCAGAATGGAGACAAGAGTTAGTTAAGAACTTAAGGAATTTGTAGAGAAGTAAATACAAATACCAGTGTCACTTTTAATAAATTCAGCCATAAATTTAATAACTTTGTGCATCCCTACTTTGGCACTAGTTGAAGATCTGAGTATGAACAGGGGACAATAACAAAAAATATTCTGACCCATAGAACTTTAAGACAGGTTAAAAAATAAGCAAAATGAATATATAATAGAAGAAAAATTAAGAACAGGAGAGATCCTCTGGTAGGCTGACATTGACACAGACAACTAAAATGAGGAGTCTGTGGAGAGGGACAAAGAAGTTTAGGCAAAGGTAACAAGAAGTATAAAACCCTGTTTTGCATTTATTTGCATATATTTGGCATGGTAAAATAACAGCAAGGAATTCACTATGGCAGGAACAGAGTGCACCAGATGGAGAAGGGAGGAAGTGTGTTAGAAACCAGTTAATAATATAAAGCGTATAGGCCAGTGTGAATGTTTTGTTTTTTTCTCCGTGGGAAGTTTGGGGTAGATGAGTGAGGTAGCCAATACTAGATTTTAAAAGAATCATTTGACTTAGGTTTTTGGCCCAGGCAAGATGGTACAGAACAAATTTGCCTTTTCATTTCCCCTACATGCAAGTATAAACCCAGGAAATGGTGCAAGAGGCATCAAATGAAAATCGAAAGGTAGTAAGAAGAAGGTGAATTTGTTTGGGACCCCATGATAGAAAGAGCAGCACAGCAGCCTATATCTTGTCCTCATCCCCACCCCCAACAGAAGACAGCCAGCCACACCCTGCATTTTCTGATTTATGGCAACAAAGGTTTTCCAGGTAGGCCCATTCCTCCAAGGATAGAAAGGAACTTTATTATATCTGGTGAGTTTGAGGCCACCTGCAAGAAAAATCCTTTTGGAAATACTTTAAAACCATGTGGCCAGAGTAACCACTCTCCTCCACTGAGCCCGAGATTCCCACTTTTCACAGAACGGTAACATGGCAAGAGGCAGAACCTGTAAGAGAGAAGTAGCCACAGAGAATGATCAGGTGTGTGAAGACTTGTTGTCCCCATGGACAACAGGGCAGGCAGGTGGAATAAGAAAAGGGACAAATTCACAGTTAATGAGCTGATCCAGAAAACCTTTTTGTCTTCACAGGCCCAAAAGGTTCTTTTAGTGCCTAGAGAAATAGAGGTGGGCAGATAGAACCATAGAAAGTATCCCAGTCCCAGCAAGAGACCTGACTTAAGAATGCTCTTTGTCCTTGAGACTCTCCACTCTCCTAGAGGGTGGTATGTGAAACCAAAGGAAACTGATTATAGCAAGCTTGGCCAGTCTGGGTAACCGCATAATCACTGCTGTTTTGGGAATCTCACACTCAGGTATGATGAAGGGCACTAATAAGGGGACCCTACCACTTGGACACACCTGGATCACTGTCCCAAGGAAGTCTTTCTGCCTCTGAAGAAGCAGCAGCAGGGATCAGTGGCAGTCTCAGAAGGTACCAGATAAACCAAGCAGTCTAAACTAATAGTGGAAAATTTCTGAAAATTAAACTGCCATTAAAACCACAGCTCACAAAATAGGTCAAGACTGAAATGCTAACCCTAAACAAGTTGTCCATTTCCTAAAATAAAATATTTAACTAGGACACAGAGTCTCCTGTATAACAGATATTATATCTGTTTCATTTTAAAAAATAATTTTTTGTTCAAAAAAATCATGCATCAGACCAAGAACCCAAGAAAATTAAATTTAAATTTAAAAAGACAACCAATTACAGTCAACACTCAGATAAATCTGATGTTGGAATCTGATGTTGACAAGGATTTTAAAACAGGCTTCATAAAAAATATTTCACCAATTACAAATGCTCTTAGAAAAAGAAAAAAGTGAAAATATAACAATGAAACAGAAATTGGAAATTATGAACTGAAATACACAATAATAGAAATAAAAATTTACCAAATGGTCTCACTAACCCCAAAGTTCCTTGAAGTTCAAAGCAATAAAAACAACAGACATTTTGTAAACCCTTGGAGTACACTTTCAAGTAAAGTAGAGATGACAGAGGAAAGCATCAGTGAACTTAAAGACAAATGACAAAATGTATTCAATTTGAGTAACAGGGACAAAAGAATTTGAAAAATAAACAGGGACCTGTGCGGCAACAATAAATGATCTTACATTTGTGTCATTAGAATCCAGAGGCAGACTAAATAGAGTGAGACTGAAAGAATATTTAAAGAAAAAAAAGTGTTTCCTGTAAAACAAAAATCAATAATTTAAAAAGAGTTAAGTGATACAGAGTGCATTTTCTAACAGTAATGGAATAAAACTAGAAATCAACATCAGTGGCAAAATGAACATCTCTAAACTCATGGAAATTAAACAGCATGGTTAAATAATCCACGGATAAAAACGAAAGTAGTAAGAGATTAAAAAAATCCATGTGTGTGAGCCAAAGCAGTGCTTAGAGGGAACATTAGAGCACTAAACACGCATTTTAAAAAGAAGACAAGGTCTCAAAAAAAGTAACCTGTTTTTTATGCAAGAAAGTAGAAAAACAAGAAAGTAAACCCAAAGCAACCTGAAGGAAGGAAGTAATAAAGACAACAGTTAGAAAGTGAAGATATTTTAACAGGAAACACTAGAGAATACTCTCTGAACATGACGACACTGATAATCTGATTTGCCCTGGTAACCAGTTTCTTCAGAATTAAATAATAAAATTTATAAAATTCTAGTAAAATTAACAAAACTAAAGGACAAGACACAATCATCAATATTTGTACTAAAACAAGGTACTTCTCTACAGATGTTGAATCCATTAAAAATATAATAGGAAATACTGCAAACAACCTTATATACTCACACATTTGATAACTTTGAGGAAATAAAATAATTCCTCAAAAAGTGCACGCTATCAAACTCAACCATGATGAAAACGTTAATCTGATTTACCCTTATAACCACTCAGGAAGTCAAATTTAAAACAAAACCAAAAATACCCCCAAAACTTATTTGAAAACAAACATTAGGTCTCAACTGGTTTCACTGGAAAATTCTAACATGTATTGAAAGAACTAACACCAATATATACAATCTCTTCCAGAAAATAAAGGAGTAGTTAATGCTTATAACTCACTTTTTGAAGCTATTATTTTCCTGATACTAAAACCAGAGAAAACGATAGTATAAAAAAACAGCATACATAAACATTTCTAATGAACATGTCAAGGAAAAAAAAAAAAACATTAAAAACAACAAGAAATGGGGTAGCTTCTACTTGAGGCTTTAAAATGGAGTCAGGAGGCCATTGTTAATCTCATCTCCCACTCCTCCCTACCCAACCTTTCACATGGGCTGCACACTGTCCCCACCCCGCCATACATACTGCTACCCTTTGGACTGGAATAAACCACAGATTCCTAAACCCTTGTTAACCTCTGCTGACCTTCTTTCAGCTACCCAGGGACTTAGAAAGGCATCGAATCCCTTTCTTCAAGCCAACTTATCTTTTGCCAGCACCAATCATAATATCTGACTAACAAATGATGTAATTTCCACTCCCCATGCAGTCTAAAATTATAAATACAGCTGTGATTTTATAAAACCTCAGAGTACACTTCCAAGATTGCTTAAACCTGTGTTTCCTCAGACTGCAATCCTAACTAGCCCAAATAAATGTAATTTTGTTGTTGTTGTTCTTGGCTAGCTCAATTTTATTCTTGGTTGACAAATTATATACAAAAATTCTTAAGAAAGCATTGTGAACCTAAAAAGAAAGCTAGGGCATGTTGAGTGTGAGAAAAGACTTTATTGGAACCAAAATGAAAATAGTGCACAGGGAGAAAACAGGAATTCCTGTTGTCCAGGATGAACACTGCCAAAAAGGCATCTGAGGTGTTTGGATTGCTTACAGGATAGAAGAAGAATAAGAAGGAGGTTCTAGAAAAACAGTTGCTACAATTGCATTGGTCAATAAAAATATCATAAGAAGTTGATTGGTTGTCAGTCATTTATGTTATATATTCCAGTAGAAAATGCCCTTAGAAAAAGACTTTTGCTAGGGTTATTTGTTAGCTTTGTGTCATAAGGGGATCCCCAGAAACATACCCTGCTAGGTCAGAATAATCTAGGTGATTGCAGTCTTCTGCCTCATATTTCCTCCACTAAAGAATTTTATGACCTCATTCTTACAACATCTTAAATCCTTCTGGGTATTAGCAAACAGAATCCAACATTATATAAAAATACACACCAGACCAAGTGAGATTTATTTCAGGGACACAAGGCTGAATTGTTGAAGGTACCAATCAATGTAAACTGCTATATTGACAATCTAAAAAAGAAATAACTTTGACAATATCAACTGAGGCAGAAAAAGTATGTGACAAAGCCAACATCCATTCATGATTATAAAAAAGGAGCTCTCAGTGAGTGAGCTAGAAATAGAGAAAAATCATTTCACCTTCATAGTATCTATGAAGAACTTGTAGCTAACTGTGCATATTTCCCAATAACAAAATACAGATGTCTGTTTACATAAAGCTTTTTCTATAATGTAAGTGGAAAGTTCTAAAAGAGAGAAAACAATCTTGACAAATAAGCGGGAGGTATTATACTTGCTATGAAGGTTTAATCTACGGCTACGGTAATCAAAACAGAGAGCTATTTGTAGAGTGACAGACACACAGATCAATGAAAAATAGTAAAGAATTGACCTACAAAACTATCTTTATCTGATTTTTGATAAAGCAGGTCAGTGACAAAAGCAGGTCAGTGGAGGAAGAATAATTTTTTCAACACATGATGTTGAATGACCTGGAACATCCAGAGGCAAAAAATGAAGAACCCCTACCAAACCTTCATATTTTATACAAATATTAACTGAAAATAGATCACATAATTAAATTCAAAACTATAGAAATTTTAGAAAAAAATAAGAGAAAATCTTCATAATTTAGGGTTAGCAGAGAGTTCCTAGATGTGATACTAAAAGAATGATCTGGAGAGAGCCAACTCTTGGTGAATAAAACCTCTGTGAAATGGACAACTTTTGCCTTGTGAAACCCATGTAAACAGGATGTCAAAGCATGCTCGCAACCAAGAATAAATATTTATAAATCATACATCTAACAAAGTTAAGAATCTGGAAAATGTAAGGAAATATTAAAACTCAACAGGAAAAATCTAAACAATTCAGTTAGAAAATGAGACAAAGGCAAACATATTTCACTGAAGATGATATAAGATGGCAAATAAGCATAAACAAATGCTCTACACCATTAGACCCCATGGAAATGCAATGTAGGACCTCAGTAAGTTATTACTACATACCTAGCAGAATGATGAAATTTAAAAAAAATATAGCAACAATGTCAAATATGGGTGAGGGCATGAAGAAAGTGAATAACGTATATTTCTCATGGGAATAGAAAATGATGAAGCTGCTCTGAAAAACTGTTTATTAATTTATATTCAGCTAAACATATAATGACCTTATGACTAGCAATTGCAATTGTAAGCACCTATCTCAAAGAAATAAAAATTTCTGAGAAATTGGTAATCACTGAGGTGGGAAAAAATACAGAAGTGCAGAAGTGCAAGTTTTTATATTTAAATGTTAGAGATTTGTTTTAAGTTAAATTTTCAATCTTTATTTTACACGACAAGTAAGATGTTAGGTGAGCCCTTGGATGAATACAGGGTTAAAGATAGTGATCAAGGCTGGAGATACACACTTTGAAATCCTGGACTTATAAATGATAGTACAACTATGGAATTCAGTGCCACCCTTAAAGGATTGACTATAGTGAGAAAGAGTTCCAGGGACTGAACCCGAGGGTACTTCAATGTTATGCAGTTGGAGAGATATTGCTAAAACAAATAAAGCAGATCAAAGCAGAGTGGCCACTCAGAAGAGAAGGAAACAGAGTGTATAGGATCTTTTACCATGAGACTCTCCTTCACAAGTCTAGGTAAAGTATTCATTTAGAGAATTGCAGCAGCATATTTTATGTGAAATCAACTTTGCATTGTTAAGATAAACACAACTTGATAATAAATTGGCTCTTGTTTATATATTACTAAATACTTAGCATTTTTAAAATCAATGTTCATGAGTGAGACTGGTCATATATTGAGCTAACCTTTTCTCCTTCAGTTTTCATATCTAATAAAAAAATCCTATATAATTTTTTCAATATTTGTTCAATAGATTTGTTTTCAATATTTGTCTAGTGGATTATACTGCTAGCAAAAAAATACTGAATAGCCAGAATTTAATTAAAATTTTAGTACTGGTGAAGGAACAAAAATAAACTATGGAAGAGAGGAGCTCAGAAATAGACTTAGATATATATGACAAGTTGTTATACAATAGAGGCACCCAGTAAATCCATGGATAAAAATAAATCACTTGGTATGTGATTTGAGAGAAACCAGCTACTCTATGAAAAAAATAAACCTGGCTTTTTAAATCTTACCTAAAATGATTAGAAATGCAAATAAAAAGGACATATATTGAATAACACAAAAAAAGACATGCAAAAGAATTTCTCATAATTTCTTCAAAGGTGTAAAGGAGTACTACTTAAGTCAAAAACCAAATGCAAGATATATAACTTTAAAAAATAATGACTTTGACAAAATTGAACTTGAGATCTTTTTCTAGGGTTCACTGAAGAATTAGAAGCAAAATTTAACTAGTTACAGATTGAAAATATATTTATAATTTGTAAGAATTATAAGGACTATTATCTAGGTTACATAGAAAGTGCTGCTTAGCCACAAGTTAAAAAAAAAAAAATTCAAGCCCAGTTAAGATATTATAAAGACGTTTAGATAGTTTGAAGTAGAAATCCCAATGACTACTAAATGAAGAGATGCTCACATTCAGTAGTAATTGCAGAAAACCAGGTAATACAGTGAGCCATGGCTTCCTCCTATTAGAAGGCAAACATTTAAAATATCACAAAAACTTAGTCTTAAGAGGGATATGAAAAAATGAGAATGTCTGAGAAATGCTGCTGCCTTCTGTAAAGAAATTTGGCAGTACTCAGGAAAATTAACTATATCTACGTATTGTGATATAGCCATTCTGTACCTGTGGACAAATCCCTAAAAAGCTCATGTGTAAGTCCACAGGCATGCAGGAGGCTCTTCATCACCGTGTGTTTGTGAAAGCACAGCTCTCACAGAAGCTGAGGTGGCTGGTGGCTGAATGAAATATGATGGCTGCTCAACCTTGCGAACTACCCAGTAGATAGTCAGAAGCAGTATGCTAGGTGTGCATAGAGTAGCAGGGAGAGATCTTAAGAATTAACACCTAATGAAGTAGGAATCAGATGTGTTCTGTAACATGTTTTTTATTAAGTTGAAAAACCATCATGTTAGAGCAGAAGCATGTTTTTTACTGATATTTAAAAATCAAAAGATACATATTAAATATATTTATTTGGGGATGGAGGGAAGCAAGTGGAAGTAAAATGGCTGTAAAGATGAGGATAATTGAAAAGTAACAGTGAGACAGATTGAAGGAAAAGGGGTTGTACCTGGATCTGTGGTCTGCCCATGGACTAAAGAGCTCCACAAATTCAATTCTTTAGAACTGAAATGTCTTCAGAATGAATTATTAGTAAAAATCAAATTAACAATGAATAACTATTCACCTATCAAAATGGCAAAAGATAAGAAAAAAGTACATATTTGTGATTCAAGGGAGTGTGAAGAAATTATTGATTTCATCTGGTGGTGTGTGGAGTGTGTATTAACATAGCCTTTTTGAAGAGTGAGCTTCTATTATTTTGAAATGTTTAAAATATATATATGCTTTGCAGAAATGATTTTCACCACAGCAAAAGCTGAGTAATGAGCCATTCATCTCCTCTAGTTACCAATCTTTGACAGAGTCAGCGGACAAGGGTACTTACTACAGCTTGTTCACAAAAGAGAAAATTAGATATGATCAAACATTCACTTATTGGTATTTGTTAAATAAATTGAGATACATTGGGTTGTTAGTTTTTTTGGTGTTAAGTTTTTTGAGTTCTTTATATATCCTGGAGATTAGTGCTCTATCAGATGTGTGTGTGGCAAAGATTTGATCCCAGAATGTCGGCTCTCTGTTCACTTCATTGATTATTTCTTTTGCTGAGAAGAAGCTTTTTAGTTTGAATCCATCCCATTTGTTGATTCTTGATTTTACTTCTTGTGCTATAGGAGTCTTGTTAAGGAAGTACGGTCCTAATCTGACATGATGAAGATTTGGGCTTATTTTTTCTTCTATTAGGCGTTGGGTTTCTGGTCTCATTCCCAGGTCCTTGATCCACTTTGAGTTGAATTTTGTGCATGGTGAGAGATAGGGGTTTAGTTTTATTTTGCTGCATATGGATTTCCAGTTTTCCCAGCACCATTTGTTGAAGAGGCTGTTTTTTCTCCAGTGTACGTGTTTGGCTCCTTTATCTAGTATGAGGTAACTGTATGTAAGTGGGTTTGTCTCTGTGTCTTCTATTCTATACCATTGGTCTACATGTCTATTTTGATGCCAGTACCATGCCGTTTTTGTTACTATAGCTTTGTAGTATAATCTGAAGTCAGGTATTGTGATGCCTCCTGCTTCACTCTTCTTGCTAAGGATTGCTTTGGTTATTCTAGGTCTCTTATTCTTCCAAATGAATTTCATGATTGCCTTTTCTATTTCTATAAGGAATGACATTGGGATTCTAATTGGTATTGCATTGAATCTATATAGTGCTTTGGGAAGTATGGCCATTTTGACAATATTGATTCAGGAGCATGGGAGATTATTCCATCTTCTAAGGTCTTCTTCAATTTCTTTCTTCAGTGTCTTGTAGTTTGCATTGTAGAGGTCTTTCATCTCTTTTGTTAAATTGATTCCCAAGTATTTTATTTTTTTTGAGGCTATTGTGAATGGCATAGTTTTCCTAATTTCTTTTTCAGAGGGTTTATCACTGATGTATAGAAATGCAATTGATTTGTGGGTGTTGATTTTATATCCTGCTACTTTGCTGAAATCATTTATTGGTTCTAAAAGTTTTCTGGTAGAATTTTTTGGATCCTCTAAGTATAGAATCATATCTTTCACAAATAATGATAGTTTGAGTTCCTCTTTACCGATTTGTATCCCTTTAATTTCTTCCATCTGTCTAATTGCTCTAGCTAGTGTTTCCAGGACTATGTTGAATAGCAGTGGTGAGAGAGGGCATCCCTGTCTAGTTTCTGTTTTCAGAGGGAATGATTCCAATTTTTCTCCATTTAGGATGATGTTGGCCTTGGGTTTAGCATAGATAGCTTTTACAAAGTTGAGATATGTTCCTTCTATCCCAAGTTTTTCTAGTGTTTTGAGCATAAAAAGGTGTTGTATTTTGTCAAATGCCTTCTCTGCATCAAAAGCCAATCTCAGAAAACCAAATGCCAAATGTACTCATTGATAAGTGGATGCTGGTCCATAATGTGGGGAAGGACATGGGAACAATGGTGGATCTTCGTTCACAGGGGTGTAAGGGGGGAGGGGGCATGGGGACAGCAAGGGTGATGGAATATGATGGTCATAATAACCCTAACTTTATGTATGACTGCATATATGTTGTGATTCTATACAACTTACAACTAGAGAATTGATATGTTATCCTCTATCTATGTACAATGAATCAATTTACACTGTTAACATGTAAGCCTAAATAAAA